>CAUYPK010034188.1:0-50911 GCA_963574355.1 Loris lydekkerianus
AATAGTTAGATTCTTGGTTAATGAGCCAGTGATATTGGACCTCGACCTGATTTAACTGCCTCTAACCTTTTTTTGGGGATACAGGGCCCAAAGGTGAAGGGTAAATAAGGGTAGCAGGGGAAGAAGGTAGGGTGAAAAACACTGAAGCATTTTCTCTCTCCATAGTAATGTACATGAGTTCTAGTTGCTCCATATCTGTATCAACACTTCATATGATCAGTTTGTAACATTCTAACCATTCTGGTTGGTGTATAATAATATCTAATTGTGATTTTAATTTGTTTTTCTCTGATGGCTACTTACTTAAATATCTTTTCTCATGTAAATTGGTCATTTGTATACTTGCTTTGTAAAGGGTCTGCCCAAATATTTTGCCTATTTTTAATTAATTTTTGGAATTATTCATTTGTACAAGTTCATTTTCTATTCTGGATATAATTTCTTTATACAAATACATGCAAAGCTACTATTTCTCCCTATATACAGCTTTCCTTTTCACTTTTTAATGATTTACTTCAAAGAACAAAAGTTTTTAACATTAATAAAGCACAATTTATCATTTTGTTCTATAGCTCATGCTTATTTTTTTGTAGGCAAGACATCTTTTTCTACTCCTATGTTGCAAAGATTTTCTCCCACATTTTCTTTTTTGTCTCTAATACTTAGGACTTCCTCCATTTCCAATTTAATGTTTATATTTGCTGTGAGGTAAGTGCTAATATTATCTATTTTTATTTTGGATAGCATTGTAAGAATACCCTTTTCCTAATGTAAGGCCTTTATATCCTCATCAAAAACTAACTGATATCTGTGCCTTCTATCTCCTGATTCTGTATTTTGTTTCACTGACATGTATGTCTATGCTTTTATCAATACCAGACTGCCTTAACTACTACAGCTTTATAGTAATTTTTAAATCAGGTCATGAAAATCTACTTACTTTGTTCAATAAAATTCTTTAACTATTCTAGGTTATTTGCATGTCTGTATAAATCTTAGAATTAGCTTATTAACTTCAACTCAGTCTCAAAAAAAAATTATACTCTAAAAATCTTATTGGGATTGCATTTAATCTACAGATTAATTTGGAAAGAATTGACATCTTACCAATACTGAGTCTTCTATTTCTTTACATAGTAAAGCTTTCCTTTTTTTTTAACTTCCTCTTTGGTTCTTCTTAAAAATCTTTTATAGCTTTCAAAAAATGGTCGTATATATCTTTTGCTAAATTGTTTTATAGTTTATAATTTCAATGTTATCATAAATAGAATTTAAAGAGATTTTATTTTTTAATTATTTTCTTACATAGTATGTAATAATGCAATGGACTTTTGTATCCTATAACTTTACTAATTTCACATATGAGTTCATATTGATTGTTTTATTACATAACAATTTTTTTTTTTTACTTAGTCATCAAATTATCTTCAAATATACAGTCTTTATTCCCTTCTAACCTTTAGTGATTTTATTACTAACTGCATTTTAATGTTAAGGCCACTAGAACAATACTGAATTGCGGTGGCAGAAAGGGGCATCCTTGCCTTACTCCTCATCTTTAGGGAAAAGCATTCAGCATTTCCCATTATGTTTGCATATATATACATATATATATACATATATGTATATATATATATATGTGTGTGGGTATATATATGTATATGTGGACATATATAACTATGGGGTTTACCAGATGCCTTTTCTCTATTTCTAGTTCATGCAGTTATTTTTTTTATCTGTTTGTTTTTATCATACAGATGTAAAATTCTGCCAAATATTTTTCTGCATTTTTGGCACTTTCTGTGATACTATCTCAGGAATTTGTACAAAATGAAACATCACTTTCTAGATGTTTATTTCCTTTATTGCAATTTTTAAATGCTTTCAGAAATATATTAATCAATACATAATGCAGATTCTTATCCAGATAAGGTAACTTATGCATGTAATATTTTTAAAGTAGCATGGCAACTTTGTAATACTGAGACTATATGATAGGAACAATATGAGAACAATTTGGAAACCAAGCTCTGATCTATGTGTACTGCTATATTTTGCTAAATATCATTGGTTAGGGAGCCCTGCAAATATTTTTGAATTAAATAAACCTAATAAAGAAGAAAAGTAACTTCCTTGTACCATAAATTTTATGTGGCATGTGAAGTTATGAACTCAGAAATAGAAATAGGAATAATAGATCTAAATTATAAAACTCTAACCATGCTTCCTATAGTTACATAGGCCACATCAATTCATTGTCAATGAATCATTCAATGTTGATTCAGCACTGTACATCCTGTATGAAACTGAAATATAACATATTTGAAGAATGTTCTTTTAAGACAATTTTTAAACTATTAAGAGCAATAGAATATTACATCAATAATTTTTACCTTGCTTTCCATTTCGGTCAGTAAATTAAATCTAAGGTTATTTGTAATTATAGAACGAAGAGATTTGCCTTTAAGTTTTACCATTTCACTGTTTACTTTTCCAACTCGCACATCATTGACAGCGTAAATAAATTAAAAAGCCACTTTTTATGTCCTTGTCTGTGTGGTTTAGAATCAGCTTATTAACCACTTGTTTCAAGACACTTGGTCTGGCCTCTCAGTCCGCGGGTCATATCTTTTTCTAGCTTTGGCAGACCTCTTAGAGCTAGGCACACCTGGTTTTCTGGATCAGGTTGTTGAAAATTTCAATTAAAAACCCACCGTACAGAAAAGACTAACAAAGCATGTCACTCTCGGTAGTTTTGACACAAGAAGCTTCAAATTGTTGTCTTTAATTTTTTAAATATGGAACACTTTGTCAACTACAGTGTTACTTTTATGGGAGTTACACAAACAGTTTTAGCCCAGGACACTTTTAGTAATCATTTTCAATTTTCTGAATGTAATTCCATGCTCTGCACATCAGCAGGGCTCACTTCAAACTGACATGGTTCTCGAGTCCTTGTGACTAGTACCTTCCCAATATTTTTAATGTCAAACATAGGCAGTGCTTCACATCATACCGATCTTTCTTAGAAAATAAACTTACCACTTTAGTCTTGGCTTCCCTTCTGCTGACTTTCCCTCGGTTGCTTTTCTTTCTCTCCTGCTACAGTACTGATCAGAGACCCACAGGGTGGCAAATGTATTTTAACATAATTCCAGATATCCCAGCCACCATAAAAACTGTATCAAAAGCAATAAAATGTATTTGAAGAAAACAACATTTAAAATCCTTTCTTGAAGTTGTGGCATAGCACTTACATTAAAATACTACTTTTTTTCTTTTCTCAATCTCACTTTAAAATGTTATCCTTTTCAAATTTGATTTATGTGGCTGCTGGTTGAAGGAGCTCTTTTAAATAATTGCCAAGAGAACAAAATAGGAATCAAAGTGTCAAATTCCCTAACATTATTTTGTAGGTAGCCTTAAATACTTCCTTAATGCCTGTGAGAAATCAAATATAGGTAATCTGTCTCTGTCTGTTTCTCTCTTTCCAGATAGCTAATGACATGCATTGTACTTCCCTGACTATGTGTACCTTTCATTTCACGGAAAGTCTCTTTAATCCTTCTCTTTTTAGATAAAATGCCATAACCATAGTGGAGTAGGTTAAGATTGATTGACAAGTGCATATAATTATGGCTTCAATAGTGGAGTATGTTTTACAGTTCAAAAAAAAAAAAAAATGCACAACCTTGAAAATAAAGAAGTTGTGCCCTTTCTCGGGGATAAAAGAATCCAATCAAATTGGTTCATTTCTTTGCTGGACTGAAATAAAAGATTTTCTGTAACAAAGAATACCACCCAAAAGGCAGCTGGAGGATGTCTGTCTTGACTCCATAATGCTCTACCAATAAGGAAATCAAAAGAGATAAAAGTGGAATTTTAGGAGCTTGTCCCTTTTTACTTCATTTTCCATTCATATCTCATATATAGTTCAGAACAAAAAGAGACAAGAGCAGAGAAATAAAAATTTATTAAGCGTACAAAAGGATAAAGTTTATGAATTAAAACCAAGGGTTAAACAACTTTTCCCCTCCTTTACTTCTGGCCCTGGATTATAGCAAAGCCCATAATGACTGTATCATATTATCTAGTTTTAGTATTCTTTTTCCAGGCTAAGTACAAAAAATATTTATAGATTTAGGATTTTATGTTAAAATGGGAGTACATGAGATGCACACTTTAGATCTGGGTGTCAGTGGGAAGAGAGAGGCTTCACCCATCTAACTGTAGTAGGTAATTGGATATAGATTTGCACTGGTGGCATTTTCCCAGCCATGTTTTTGAAGCATTACCTGAGTCTCTACTATGGGAAAGGCATCACTGTAGGTTCTGAGGATACATCAATGAAAAAACAGTCCCTGTTCTTATAGAATGTATAGCGAGAGAGGCATATAAAATGCTAATAAGTACGTAATATGCCAATTGGCAATAAGGGCTTTGCTATGGAGAAAATAGAAACCAAGATAAAAAAGAAAGGTACTGTGAGAAGTAAGGGCTGTGTCATATAAGGTGGTCATGGAAAAACTCTATAAAAAGATGGCATTTGAGCAAATACCCAGGGACAGAAAGGCGCATAGTAAGGCTATCCGAGAGATAGGTGTTCAAGTCAGAGGAAATACCGAGGCCTGAAGCTGGGACATATGTGATGTGTGCAAAGCAAGATAAGGGCAAAGGAGGAGATATATGCAAGGGAATCATGATCTTGATGTGCCATGAGATTTATTTGGTGAGGAGAGAAGTGATGACAGGAGGGGGCGTGACACTAAGAAAGTGGTAACATTAATGGATTGTAGACTCAGTGGGTTCAAGATTGTCACAGGGGAATGGAAAGACTGAGTACCTTAAGGAAAGAAGCTAGAGATCCAGGGATCAGAAAGTAGAGAAATTGCAATTGCATCTATGAGTGGGGTGCAATTAATGTAATGATACAGTCTAGGATCTGACTAGGGGAATGAGTGACTGAGGAAGGGCAGATGACAAAATTTGGAGGAAAGAAGACGAAGGGATTGAAAAGCTGAACTATTGAATAGATCACTTGTATATGAGCATCGAAATCACTAGGGATCACAATAGGATTGGTATGGGAAAGAATTACAGTGAACCCATTTCTCAGACCTTTAGATAACAGGAGGAATTGACCCCAACTGTTTATGGATAGCCAAGGAAGGTAGAGGGTAGAATGACCTGATAGTATAAATTTCAAAACTACAGAGTTCTAGAGAGGAAGGGGGATAATAATCTGAAAGTAGACAGAAGAGAAAAGAGAGTACTTAGCTCAACTCAAAGCATATGAGAGCTAAGGAATTTCCCAAGAGAGATAAAACTAGAGAGAACTACCGAGGAAATGGTATTGTTTTTACTCAGAGAAAGAAGATAAATATAAAACTCAGAGTGTGTGCATGAAAAAGATGTTTCTGCTGATGGCCGTGACTTCCAGGAGGCAAGAGACAGGGCTTAGACAGTTGGGGAGGGATGGTAAAGATAAAGGGACATACAAATAACAGGAGTACAAGTGATGAGGAATGACATCATGACAGGAAGAGGGTTTCAGAGGGGGACTCACAGTAAAGGGAGGGGAGCAGAGTGGACTCAGCCCAGGTGATCTCTTTGGCAAAGTGAAGAAGAGAGCCAGGCATGTGGGAGAAGGTTGGGGAATGCTCGCAGGAACACCGTAGTTCTAGGAGTACCCTTTTTATTCCTTCATGGCAAAGGAGACGATAAATGGGGATTGTTTGCTTGATTAGAAATTCCACAAAACAAAGATGTTTCTTTTCATGTTTCTTTCAACATGCAGTTCAAGACCTTGTACACTATGGATACGATAAGTGTCTGACAAACTAGAAAGAGTTTGTTTTATTTTTTTGTTTTTTTAAATTATTTTTTATTAAATCATGACTTTATACATTGATGCATTTATAGGGTTCGGGGTACTACTTCGATATTCAATGTGAAATGCTTAAATTGAACAAAGTAACACATCCATCACAATTATACTCATTTGTTAATAGTTTTGAAATGTATCATTGCATCGTGCACATTAGAAAGAATTAAAGAATACAGATTACCAGAAATGAAATCGCAGACTCTGACAGTGTAAGGAAAGACCTGCTAATGCTCGGCTTTTTCAAAGGCAAAGGGGCCTCTTCCTACTCTGGGTGTGTTCTCAGGCACAAATCTTGCTCACATCATGATCCCAGCAATGTGGGCACTCCACAATGCTGCAGGGCAGGGAATTTGGAGATAAACAAGTCTGGTTGTCTTGAATAAATTTTTCTTGGCTTTTGATGTTTTCTTTTTTATTCAAAGGCATATGCAAATGAAGCACATACTAAAGGTGATATTGTCTCTGAAGAATGGACTACCCACCACTTACTCAGGCCCCTCCTTTCAGTTGCTGGATTATTTCTTCAAGGCACAGTTTGAGAATCAAAGCTCTAATACAGCGGTTCTTAGTCTATGGGTTGCAACTCCTTTGGACTGTATTAAAGGTTCCGACATTAGGAAGGTTGAGAACCACTGCTCTAATCCATACAGAGTTTAACATGTGAAGTTATATTTCTACTTCCTTATGTAAGGAAGGAATAAACTTTTCTTCTATCCTTTTAAATTCAGTGACTGAGTCCTGTGACTTCAGTGGACAAAAGACAGATCAAAAGGAGTAAAGGCGTACAATTTTGATTGATATTAATATTTTTAAATGCACAAGGGCTTCACAGAGCAGAAGTGAGAACCCAGGGAAGCAGAAGGACTCTGAAGCTTATTTATTTTGGGTTTTTTGGAGACAGAGGCTCACTTTGTCACCCTCAGTAGAGTGCCATGGCATCATAGCTACAGTAACCTCAAACTTCCGGGCTTCTCTTGCCTCAGCCTCCTGAGTAGCTAGGACTATAGGCACCTTTCATGACACCCAGCTATTTTTTTAGAGACAAGGTCTCACTCTTGCTCAGGCTGGTCTCGAACTCCTGAGCTCAAGCAGTCCACCTGCCTCAGCCTCCCAGAGTGCTAGGATTACAGGATGAGCCACCACGCCTGGTTCCTTATATACCAGTTACATGAAGGATGATGTATTGCAGAGAAGTGACTAGACAAAAGAAAAGAGGGTTGGGCTTCTAAATTAGGGAAACGTAACATGTGAAAGCTAATGGAAGACATAGATTATTTAGTAAGGTTTGCTTGGGGCCAGCTTTTCATCTTCTTCATGGCCATAAAACTCCCCCAGAGGGAGATTCATGGCAATCCTCAATTTCTGGAGGTAGTCAGATAATGAAGGTTCTGACTACGTCCATTGATTTTCAATTGCCTTCGGTTCAAAATAATCCATATGCTAAAGTGGCATTTTTTGCAGGTAGTGTATTCTGATTCCCTTCACTCCCCAGGAAATCCCTTCATTTCTCAAAAGTTTTCTTTCAATTAATGATGAAATCTTAACTCCCTGAAACATGATGGACCAGGGCTACCCTAGAGCTAAGTAAATTAATTTAGATTTGCCTATCCCAAGGTAACCCTTTAACTCTGCATTCAGCTAATAGAACCTCGGGTGTCTTCTTTTTTCGGGGCTAAGTGCTTCTGTTTCCCTGATAATATAATTTTAGATGGCTCCTAATCCCTGAATGTTGTCTGTCAAAAGAAGAATGTACAAAGCCAACAGGAACTTTTCTCTTGGAGATCATTCTTTTATTCATAATATCTAAAAATTTATGGAAATATAATTCAGCCACATCTTTCCCTAATAATTATTTAATGAATCGGGATGCCCTCCATCTAAGAAGAAAAGAGAGAAGGATGGCAGAGAGGAGAAGATCAATAAAGATATTTTATAACAACTAATACTTTAAGAATAAACTTATCAAAATACTTAGCTGTCAGTTCAGAAATCCAAAAGCAATTAGACACTTTTTGAGTTAATTTGAGAGGCGCAGGAAAGTGGCCCCAAATCTCAGGCATTTGCTCAGTGAGGTCAGCACTTGCCGAAATCTTTCCAGAAAAGGCAGAGGATAACTGGAGGTAAGAAGTCAGAGGAGCAGAGGCAATTGTGGCAAGCTTGCATAGACGGACAGTCGGGTCATGGAAAAGAGAGAAAGGAAAATAAAATTTATCTATCATAAAAAAAAATTAAATTAAAAAAGTAAAAAAAGAAAAAAGAAAAAGAAAATAAACGCTAAATCTGGCTACAAGAAATATATCAGCCATATGGCAGTGAATGTGAAGATGCCTGGAACCTTCATTCTTTTCTTATTAGCTGTCAGTGGGTGACTGTGATGAGTACAATGACTTCTAGCACAGTTTGGCACTACTGCCTCAATTCAGTCTAATGAGTCAGTACTTTTACACACAATTGCTTTTGTAGCACAGATGCCAATGGAAACATAATGAAAAGTACAAATACTGCCCTAGTATTATTAAGAAAAAAGCTGTGATTTTTCAGTCTTAGAAGGGTCCCAGGGACCCCCAGGAGTTTGCAGACCTCACTTTAAGAAATGATACATATATTGCATATATGATGATAATTGCCTTTTCTTTCTTTTTTTTTTTTTTTTAGACAAAGTCTCACTATGTTGCCCTCAGTAGAGTGCTGTGGCATCACAGCTCACAGCAACCTCAAACTCCTGGGCTTAGGCGATTCTTTTGCCTCAGCGTCCCAAGCACCTGGGAGTACAGGCACCCTCCACAACACCCAGCTATTTTTTTGTTGCAGTTGGCCCCAGCTGGGTTCGAACCCACCAGCCTCAGTGTATGTGGCTGGTGCTGTATGGGCGGGGAGCTGATCATTGCCTTTTCGAGCTTCACTCAAAGGTGAGATTTCTCTTCTTCCCCCAACTGCAGCCTGCCATGGGGGGGAATGGCAAAACAAGGGGCTGTGTTGTTTTCCTTGGTCAAGTTTATTATCTCCCTGACTGGCTAACCACTGTTTCTGAGCCCTCTGGGGGTGGGAAACTGGTTTAGTAGTTTCTGGGCCTGTCATAGTTTTATGGGTTTTGGGATGATTTTAAAGATTTGTGAGGGATTCTCCCACTGTTTGTGGTCAAAAATTATTCACCTAATGTTCCCTTGATGAGCTGAATGAGTCTGTGGTCTCGTGGGTCACATCTTCTGTAATCTCTGAGATTCCAATTAGCTTTTCTGTGGCCAGTTTGTTTATCCCGAAAGTTGGTTATATTCCACTCTATTCCCATCCTAAAGGAAGTATCCTCATTTCTTGAGATTTCCTTAAATTTTTGTATCCAGCTGAAAGAGTTCTAAGTTACATGGCATAATTAGTGAAACAGCAAAGCACATATCCATAATACCAATTATAAACTGCCTAAGAATAGCATTATGTTGAACAAGACATCAATTATGCACTCACTGTAAACAAACATTCTTAGTGTACCCTCACAGTAACTGCTTTTTCATGAAACTTCTGACCTGGCGTACAATATTGTCAATTACCTTGACTATCCTATTTTTTTTTAATTATCTTGACCATCTTTATAGACAATTCACTATGACCAAATTAACCACAAGCTAATCTACATCTTTTGTTAGAATGACCAAAATGAAGTATTTAACAATTACCTATGTTTCACTATAACAGAGCCTGACTATTCACTTTTGTGTACATACACACATATATACATACATATTTCATAAAATTATGTTTTATCCATACATATACATACATAATTTCACATAAATATAGATTTTATGATTGAAACCTCAAAGATTTACCTGTTTTTCATGACTTCTTGGATAAATTATCTATATATTGAATGTATACCAGAATCTGATATAAATATTTCAGTAAGAAATGAAAAGATAGTAACTAGATACTCAAAAAGTACCGTATATACTTGAGTATAAGCCGAGTTTTTTCGGCCCAAAATTTGTGCCGAGTTCAGGTTTTTCGGCACAAATTTTGTGCCGAAAAAACTCGGCTTATACTCGAGTATATATGTTATATTGAGCATTAGCATAAATTCATTAACTTTTAACAACAATGTAGGAGATCCCTATCTTTATACTATTCCTAAACCTCAGTAAAGTCTTCTCAATAATTAATTTTTCTTTAATTAGTATAAAT
This sequence comes from Loris lydekkerianus, assembly GCA_963574355.1. Lineage (NCBI taxonomy): Eukaryota > Metazoa > Chordata > Mammalia > Primates > Lorisidae > Loris > Loris lydekkerianus. Next base: position 10,064 of record CAUYPK010034188.1, read on the forward strand.
AACTCTCTTAATAAATTTAATTTAAATGCCTATTTAAGACTTACTTTAAAGTGCTGCTCTCTAAACTGGGTAGCCTGACCATACAAATGCTCTTAATACTGGAGATGATTTGTACTTTAAAATCCTCAAGGAAAAAAATAGATAAAAAGAGAAATGGATCAGCACATCCTTAGCAGCTAAACTGTTATTTACTTACTAGGCTTAGTACACAAGAGGGATATTGTCAGGCTGCTCACTGCTGTGATAAAATTAAATCACATCAGCATTTTTTCACACCCAACAAAAGAAATATGTAATATATAGAATTGTACTTCCTTTTAAAGAAAAAAAATCACCTTCTCAGCTCAGTGGCCTACCTTAATCTGGTGATTAAATTCCAAGGATGAGTGACCTTGAGCTGCCATAAAAATACAAAGTGTATCCATATATTGGATTTTATTAATCTCCTGATTTTGACTGCCTTGGTTTCATTCTTGGAATAAACTAGAAGAGTCCATTTATGCTTCCATTCTAAAGCATAATTATTATGATTAAAAAATTGAGGTAACTTATGAGCTGTAAAACTAGTAAATTATATCCAGCCTGTAAGTAGAACTAATTATAAAGCTGTTGCTTGATTAAGGTGTTTATATGAAAGAGTATTAAAGGGATTAGTCCAAAGCTTTACATCCTGCAGCACAGAATTAATATGCGGGATTTAAACACTCAAATTAATTCAGGTACAGCAAACAATTATATAAAATAGGAACACTCGACCCAACTAATGTCCACATTAGTCCACCAAGCTAATTTATAATCTTGTGCTTATTGACCTCTCTGCATGTTCACAAAAGACTGTTCTCATGCTAATTCCTGCCGGCCAGCCACTGTCATAGCCCTGTGCATAGTCATCAGAGTGATTAGCACCAGACGGGAAGAACAGACCTACTTCCCTGGTATCATTGCTGGTTTGTCGCAATGCAACATGTCATCTTGTAAGAAGTTACACTTGAATAATACACTGTATACAATATCATCATCACCATTAAGAAGAAACATTTAGCAAAACATACTAAGAAATTTTCAAGTATCTAGTTTCTAGTCATGCTCCAAACCTGACTTTGTGAGGTTTATCATCTAATTGGAACAAATACATGGAAGGAGAAAGAACCTACTTCAAAATAATAGCTAGTCCAGTTTAAGCTTCCCATATCTGACAATTAAGCTAGTCAAATCACACCCCAGTCCATGGCTTAGCTCTCTCCAGGATTTGTTCTGAGAATAATGAACCCAGTCTGAGTTCCTTGGGATTTATTCATTTAAAATTTCCAGCAAACAATTATTAAGCTCCTACCTTGTTCACTGTGAAAGATTAAAAAAAAAAAAAATGCAGCCCTGGATGCAATGAATCAAAAAGCGTGCACTTTAGTAGGAAAGAAAAGATAGTCATACTATTAACTAGAGAGAGATTTGAGAAAGTATTAGCATAAGAGAGGCACAGATAATTATATGAGTTGATACATGGGAAGATAATACCAAGTACTCTGGATGTACTTCCATAAGTCACTACAAAAATCTTGAAACAGACTGTGTTAAGGTCCACTATTTCACTTCCAAAAATTATAGTTGACAGAATCCTTCCTGATTAACCCATTCAAGTTTCAACTTGCTCAGCTTATCAGTGTTGCTAGAAGGACTTGACTTATTTCCATTCACATGGATTTTACATTTCTTCACTTTTGTGTATCTTAAAACTTTTGGAATGACCCGCAAATATAAAAATTAGACCTACAGCCCAAAGATACAGAATCTTGCTTGTCTTGCTAGATGTGTGAGTTTAGACAATTATTTTAATATGCCTGTGCCTCATGGTCGAAAAATGTTATTTTGTACAGATCTAAGAGAATTGTTAAATTGGCATGAAATCTAATTTCTCATAGGCATATGAAGGACCATTCTTGCTGTCACTAGATATCCCACCAAAGACATGGCTGATGAGGTAATCCACTGAGAAAGAACACAACTTGTCTCATTTCTGATTTTTTCTTATATATTTATTCACTCATTCATTTATGGCTGCTTTGGCCAGGAATTCTTCTGGGAGAAAGTAACACAGCGTACAAGAATGAAACATTCCTCTCCTTAATGGAGATCTTTTAATCACAAAGTTATCTTTATCCTCAAAGAAGGGTAAAGAAGCTTGTAAATACCTGGAGGCTGTGTGTGATGAGCAGTGAAATTTCTATGTGTTGGACTATATGAATGCAAAAACATCCATGCAGGAAAGTTGGCGTTTATCTGGAAATAATACCATGGACAAAAATAAAATCAAAAGATTTTCAGTTCAGAGTTCAAACATCTGGCCCTGAAATTTGTCTTTCATCTAGTGTGTGGCTACTACTGAAATGGTGAGCACACCAACCCCTGGCAAGAAAATCACCAGGAAGTGCTACTGGACCAGGAAACAGACTCCAGAGGAAACTGCTCCTCCAGAGACAATGCCCCAGAGACAGTCACAAGAGCAAAACAGAGGCAAGTTGAAAATGACGTAAAGGAGGCTCAGCTTTAGGACCTCTTGTCTGAGAAGGCCTCTCCAAGAAGCTTAGACATTTAGATCTTTCCTCTGCCCTTTGCCCCGTACCTTCTCCATTGCTGGGTGGCTTTACAGCCTCTCGAAGTATCAGAATTTGGCTAAGGGGAAGTGGAAGAGGAATACATCTACTTTATTAACTACCATTAAGACCCCTAATATAAAAACCTAAAATCATAATACATGACAAGTATCTAATAATCAAATTGCTGAATGATGAAATGAATTTGTGGTGGGTCATTTTTACTTCAACCTACTCATTTCCTTGACAATGATGAGCAAAGTATATTTAGGAAACAATAGAGCTAGTAGAATTCTCTTCAGTGTTTGAATAGCCTACTTTGAGAATTATTTTAGATGTTGAGATATTCTACATGAGGAAGGTAGATTTGTTTTTATCTTTGTTTTATTAGCAAATAAAGTGCTTTTTGTATTAATTTTTCCAAGCTATGAATATCTTCAAAGGCTACTAGAAATAAGAGTAATTTGACATCTAATTTAAAGGTTACCCGAGTTAATCTTATAACAAATAGGCCATGCCAGAGTCATTCAGAAATTAAGCTGTATGATAAATAACCTGTCCCTGTGTGGATTACCCAAATTCAAAGTATGATTGAAAGAAGAATTTGCATTTTCTTATAGCAAGTGATTTTAATGAACAAGAGAGGAGAAGTTTGGATTGTATTGATAATAAAGATGGGGAAAGGGGTTTTCTTACTCTTACAATCATATGCTTTTCAGAGTAGAAATTGAGTTTTCTGATTCTCAGACAGCCTAAATCCTGGCATGAAGTCTTGGGCAAAGTCAGCTTCTAGATAATTACTTGTTTCTAATACAACTGACCATGATAAGTGTCTTCTTCAGTTGGAGAAGAGAAGGTACGATTTCAGGATCTATCTGAGGAGAAACTTACACAGGAGCAAGGGAAGTAGAACAGGGGTCGGGGATAGATAAGCAAAGTTTTGGTTTCAAGAGAAGTCCTACTTTAGTTCATTCCCATAGGGAGTTTTCATTTACCTTGTAAGTCAAGCATTATTCGTGGCCTGCTCTTGGTGAGTCACACATAACCTCTCAGGCATCTTTAGGTGACTCTGTTAGCTGATAACAGTTGTAGGGGAAGGGTATGAATGTGAGACCACCAGCAGCCAACACTCACAGCAGCTGGAACCCCAGTGCACCAGCTTGGGAGAAAATCCCAATGGTATCAACTACAAAGGGAGATAAGATATTCTAGGTCTTAGCTTGGAAAGCAGCATAGAAAATGCAGTAAAACTGGTGGACCAAAGGAGAGAGAAAAATTTCACTGCATTAGTAAAATTTTTAAAAAGTAAATAAAAAAAAAATCATTTTTTCTTTTTTTTGTGGCAAACTTTGAATTTGTTTATTTATTTATTTTTATTATTAAATCATAGCTGTGCCCCAGGATTGCATTAAAAACATTTTTCTTAACCACATCTACAAACTCTGTGGCAGGCACTAGGATACACAATTTATATATGTGTTCTTTAACCTTTACAAAAACTTAGTGACTTTACAGATGAAAAACTGACACTTCAAAAAATCACCTATTTAGTGTTAGATGCGAGAGTTAAATTCAGATCTGTCTAGCTCTGAAGTCCCTGAAACATTAAGCTAAAAGATTATTTTATAAAAATTAACTATTATTATATCAATAAAATTCTGGTGTGTTCCCTGAGTTGATATGAAATATTTTCTTTATAAATGTATTTCTCTTGTGCTTAAATAACACAGACAATAAATCTACACAGGGCTCCAAGGAACATGATTGTTCCCTCGGAGAGGAGAGGACTGTCACACTAATAAGGGGGTTAGACACTATTATGAGCTTTCCTCAAAATGTGTACTGTAGAATTCTAGGGTCCTTATATTTCTCAATGAAAGTATTCTTATATCAAATAACTATGGGGAAACGATATATTTAATCTGCTTCCTAGCGAGCCATAAAGCACATTCCCACATTAAAGTTTTCAAGTAATCCTGAATTAAGAATTCTGTTTAACATTCCAACTTGTGCAAAGTGATTTATCCTCAAAATTGTTTTTTGAAACTTTTACACAGCATGCATTAGCATCCCACAGGATACTAGTCATCTCTGGACCTTGTCTCAGAGAACATGGGTGTGCTATATGTGAGTGGAGCTAAGTATGTTATGAAGAGAAAACTACAACAAAGTGCAAGAGGAGACTAGAATATGAAAGTGTTAGCAGAAAGAACAAAGGGATTTAGCAGTGACCATCATGCTTTTGATAGGGGTACTAGCCAAGCAAATAACAATGGAAATAGATGGAAAACTCAGCATGTGCCCGTGGACATGCCTGTGAATTAGGGAGAAGATGTGTGCCATACTCACATTTGGTGTAAATCAATACTTAAAATGGTCCAATGGAGAAATTTAGGAGGAGAAAATACACTAAATTCTGTGTAGATATTAGGATGGCCAAATGCATTTAAGTATCATGACATTAAAAGATTGAACCCACAGCACAGTGTCAAAATCTTTGAGTAAATTACAACTCTACCATGACCACTCACAGAAATATCATATTTTCTCTATTCTGCCTCTTTTCATGCATACAAAAATGACTTATTTTTATTCTACTCTCAGGGAATGTTTGACAAATTGTTTACATTAAAGTGATTTGAAAACAAACAAATGGTTTTTATGAATATTAGGTGTTGTTATGTAAGGAAATGTTTTAAGCAATTTTGGAGAATACTTGAAAATGGCACTTTTTCTACCAGTGACACTTCTTTATGGTAATGAGCACAGATGGGAAATCTTCACTGGACTAGGAGATTCAGTTTAGCTAAATATCATGCCAGCTCAAACTATATGGTATTTTTTTTTAAGTTTTTTTTTTATTGTTAAATCATGGCTATGTACATTTGTGCAATCAAGAGGTACAATGTGCTGGTTTCATATACAATCTGAAATATTCTCATCAAACTGTTCAACGTAGCCTTTATGGCATTTTCTTAGCTATCGTATGTAGACATTTGTATTCTGCATTAAGTAGGTTTTGCCTGTACCCATTCTAAGATGCACCATAGGTATGGTCTCACCCATTACCCTCCCTCCACCCTGACTTCCCCCCTCCCTTCCCCTCTCTTGGCCCTTTCCCCATAGTCTTGTGCTATAGTTGGGTTATAGCCTTCATATGAAAGCTATAAATTAGCTTCATAGTAGCGCTGAGAAATTTGACCACTGTAAGAGTTCAGAGGTTCTAATTAGGGACCTAAAAAACAAGGTTCATAACACGCCATGTCCTAAGCAAAAGAATTCATGGAAATCATTGCATATTTTCTCATCTTTGTGTGGTCTCACCACTTTTTAAGTTATGTTGGCCATTGAATTTGATGATTTTATTTTATATTTGTAAAATAGTGTACCATTTGAATGTCTGTTGTGTTTATTATACACTTATTTTCTATGTTTGCCCTTCTGGTTGTTATGATATTATAGGCATAAAAATCATGTTTTCTATTAGTTTTATTCTGTCTTTTAAAAATGTGTATGTAATGTTTACATGGATGGAGCTGGAAAATATTCTTCTTAGTAAGGTATCCAAAGAATGAAAGAAAAAGTACCCAATGCACTCAGCCCTAATATGAAACTAATTTATAGCTTTCATACAAAGGCTACAAGCCAATCTCAGTACAAGAATATGGGGAGAGGGGCAAGGGAGGGAAAGGAAGGGGGAGATAAGGTGGAGGGAGGGTGATTTGTGGGTCCACACCTAGGGTGCATCTTGGGAGGGTGCTGGTGAAGTTTACTAAGTGTAGGGTATAAGGGTTTGAACACAATAATTAAGAAAATGCCATGAAGACTATGTTAACCAGTTCAGTGAAAATATTTCAGACTGTATATGAAACCAGCACATTGTACCTCATGATTGCATTATTGTACTCAGCTATGATTTAATTTAAAAAAATCTTAATGATGATAAATAAGAAATTTTAAAAAATGTGTATGTATATAAATACACAATGAATAGGTTTTACATAACATAACACAGTTGAGTCATTGTAGGTCAAAATACTTGAGATGTTATATATAGAATAAATGTTTAAATGTTGATAAAATAAAGTGAAGAAATAGAAGCATATACGCAGAGAAAATGTCACGTTAAAAAACCTCAAAAGAAAAAGACAGAAGCAAACTTTGACCTCTAGGTTTCCATTAACACTTAGGTGATGGCTACAGCTCCTATGTTGATACCCAGAGCATTGATCCTCAATATTTTTCATATCTGCATACATTGTTGTTCATGTAATGTGCTTCTGGAGGGCCTGCTGCATAGAGCTGTTAGGAAAAATCATAGCTACCCCATGAGAGATCATTCATGACAAAATGAGTATTTCAAAGTATTTTATTTCACTTATCTGTTAACATTGTCCTATTATCTATAGAGTTTTTTCAATATTAAAACTAAAAAAGGGTAAAAGTGAAGTCATCCTAAGATAGTTTAGACTTTGAACTTTATAATACATAACCTTATGTACTATACTAATTTAGTTCTCATCAATTAATTTCTACTCAAACGTAGAACAGATACATTTATGAAGCTTAACTGAAAGTGATGTTATTGCAGAGTATGTCAGTGCACTATGTAATGTATAATTAAATAATTAAGGTGTATGGCATAAAAAAAATTCTGACTTTATATATGCATTTCCTTCTATGTGTTAAAATGTGACAGAAAGTATAGCATGATAAAATTAAAACAAGTAGTTCTTTATTTCACTTAGTGAATGGCAGACTTTTAAAAGGAAAGCTACAATGGCATGAAATATCTCCCAACATAAAAGAACAATAAGGAAGAAGGGGAATGATAATGAAAGAAAATAAATAGTAAATAAGAGAAGTTTTTTTTTAAGGAGATAAAATGAGTATAGATTTTTTCCATTCTCCATTTGGAAAGACAGTACCCAAGACACTCTGACTAATGCTGTACAGAGGTTTGTTCTAAGTTCCTGACACAAAGTGCCCTGGGTACAGAGAAGCAACTTGGCCTGAAAAAGCTGTCTTCTTTGACTCATCACCAGGCTTCAGGATATTGGAGGGATCAAGAATAGAAAGCACTCACCTAGACAGTCAGACCAGTCAACAATAAAAATTAGCAAGTAGGACAGAAGCCATATTTCTTTGTGTGCTGGGATATCAATTTTCCTTCAGAGGGATCATGAAAATGCAAATTCTTTAGTCTCTTAAATAACATGATCTTCATAATGAACTCTCATCCTCTGGACAGAAGAAAAGCGTTTTAATCAAAATCTATAAATATTACAATGCTGAAATAAACCTTATGTGTTATACTAATTTAGTTCTCATCAATAACTTTCAGTTAGTTTAAGTTTCATGGTTTTCACACCCTCACATTGCCTTCGTCAGTGTTGCATGGATGTGCAGGAGCAGGTGAGTCTGGCTGTGCCTTCAAGGCCTGACAGTCAGGGGATCTTTGTGCACAGATGGTCTTGGGTTTCTATAATCTCTGTGACATTGACTCTTGTCTATTTAGTTGCTATGTCTTGCTGGCATTTAAACCTGGTTAAACCTCAAGGGCTTAACCCATCCCCCCTTCCCTTCCCCTCCTCTTCCTCCTCCTCCTTACACCCACTCTCCCCCTCCCTCCCTCTCTCAGGCCAGGTGGTGCTCTCTGCTCATCTTGGCATCACCTTGGCCCTCATTAATGCAGCATCTTTCATGGAGCTCACAGTCCACAAATCCTCATCCAGCTATGCTGTTGATCGGCTCTTGTCTCAGCACATGGTCTCCAAAGTGGGACCACTGAGGTCCAGGCTAGCTAACTCCTAAAATCCTTACTAGGAACCCCCACTTCTTCCTCATGACACAATGGATCCAAGGGCTACTTTGGGGCTCTTTCTACCATACATTCTATGCCATGGACTGCATTTGATGGGATCGCTCCCCAGGTAGGCAAAGGCAAGAGCAGGCTAAGAGATAATTTCTCCTATATTCTCAAATACAAATCACACAAAAGCCTCTTTCTCTAAGCATTCCCTTCATTTCTGAGACATATTTACATCTCAGAAAGGGGAAATTGGTGCACAAACACTTTCACCTTCTCCCTCTGTCTCCCAATATTCCCCCAAGTATTCCAGAGCCAAAACATGGGATTTCTGCCACCTTCTTCCAGTCTGATAAGGATCTACATTGTGTAAAACTTAGAGTTGGCTTGGTCTGGTTACTGACATGCTAATGAAGGAGATGTAAAAATCTAGATAGGAAAGAATTCTCTGAAAATTCTATCTTACTAGACTATTATCTTGCTGTAAATTCTACTTCAAATGTCTAAAGCAAAATATTTTCTTTCTTTCTCTTTGCATTCCACTTGTAATCATCCTGACCCAGCCCTCCCTCACCTCCCCACTGCAAGACGATCAATAAATCTGGTTTACAGGGGAAACACCATATGCACAAAAAAAATGCAAAACAAAATTTATCAATTTCTTTGAAATCGTTCTCCCTGTTGAGCCTCAGATTCCTCTGCTGGAACAAGGAGAAAGAAATAGTGGAAAGAACCCCACCCCCACCCCCAATGGAGCTGTCCCCACCTGCTCTTTCTTCTGGTGCCCTCTTCCTGTTTTCCCCAGGCTTGTCCTCATGGCATCTTAGAAACAGCTTCCCTGCTGCAAAGTGATCACTGGACACTGGCCATGACACAGCGAGGATGGAGGGGAACTTGGTGGAAATATCCCTGCGTGGCAGCTCTGACCTTGACTTATTTTGTATGCTCTGAGATTTTTGGTCTGTTCTGAATTTCAAGTGCCAGTTTAACAAAAGGAGAATAAAGGCAAGAAAACCAGAAGCTGAAACCACCAAACCCAGCTGATTTCAGAGATGCACAGAAATGCCCTCCAGGAGGGAGACAATGACCTAAAGCACTTTTGGTCTTTGCTTCTTTACTAAGGATGTGTCTGTGGACAAGTGGCTTCCTAATAACTATGGTCAAAACGCTACTTATAATCACTCTTCACCATATATGCTTTTCTGGCTGTCCATGACTTACAAGGTTGTTTGTTTGTTTATTTAATTTACTGCTATTAGTTAACCAGAAAATAGGAAAATAAATAGATCAGACAGACCAAAATATTCTGTTGGTTATGAGATAAGCCCAGAATTATCACTCTCTCAAACGTTTCTCTTAAATTTACCCTTTCTCTAAGGAGATAATGTCCCTTTTGTTCCTCATCACAGAGATGATGAACAATCAGGGTCTCTTTCTTTAAGGAACCTATGAGGTTAGGCTGCCAGGGACATAATGATCTAAACCAGTGGTTCTCAACCTTCCTAATGCCACGACCCTTTAATATAGTTCATTATGTTGTGGTGACCCCCAACCATAAAATTATTTTTGTGGCTACTTCATAACTGTAATTTTTGCTACTGTTATGAATCGTAATATAAATATCTGATATAAGGCAACCCCTGTGAAAGGGTTGTTTGACCCCCAAAGGGGTCGTGACCCACAGGTTGAGAACTGCTGATCTAAACCCAAAGCATTACTGTGGGAGAAGTACACAGAATCATCAGGAGAGCAAAGAGGAAAGAGAGATTCATTTCACCTGAAGAAGCTGGGCTAGGCTTCATGGAGACCACCTCCAGCTGAGCTTTGGGAAGGTCAAGGTATTTAAAAAGCAGCAAGAATGGAGAGGATATTAAATAGAAATATGGGACCAAATCTACACTTGTATATTTTGAGATCAGAATACTTTAATGACTTTAGGATTAACTCAGTGCAGTGGGCTGTGGCAGGCAGAATAAAGGGAATGGCAAGTTTAAGACCAGGGTAATAGCTTCAGTCAGAACAAGAAGTGTCTTGCATATATGACAATATGAATTTTATTCTACAAGCCATTGAGTGATAGCAGGGTTTTGAGCAGGAGGATAGCTTGATCTCAAAGCAGGGCTATCAATATGGGTTAATGCAACTTTTTGAAAATTAGACAAACAAATATTATGGCTAAGACTGAATAAATACAAGGTATCCCAAAAGTTGTCATACATAGGGAAATTGGGAAATTGTAGCTAAATGTACCTTTGTTTACAAAATATCCATCTAAAAATTTTACAAAATTCTATGCAGAAATATTCTCTTTCTGTTTCAATGTGTATTACAATGAAAGTTTATATTCTTTCCCACTGAATTTGAAGCAGTTTATCTAAACAATAAGTGAATAATATCAGGAGCTATAAAGGATGCTTTTTTATAGCATAGTCTTCGAAATAAGTACCCTAAATTTCTAATCTATTCTTGAAATATTACCTAACAAAAGGTTACAAAAAAGATGACTTTAAACTTGTCTGGAATTTTGGAAGAAGGCTGAGGGATCTATTTCATCAAGTGTGTCCTTCATGAAATTACCATTCATATAGAAACTCATTAGTGGAGGATGGGAGTGGGAATGGTAGACAAGGGAAAACTGATAGATTTGAAAATTCAGACATTTGGCCAAATACGAGACCCAGCAGAGCCTGGGATATTTGATTAAAATAGAATGATTCCACCGTCACCTCTTACATGGCAAGCTGACAAAAGCTGATTTGTCATCCTTTCCTAAATACAGAACACAGAGGTTACACCTGCAGCACACACATGCAAGCTGGTAGTAGTGAGGCAGCTCAGGATGGAACCTGGTGATGGCACAGCTAAGGGCTTTTAGGTGTGCAATGCTCCCGTTCTCAAGGTCTTGGGAGTAGGATGAGTTCATGGCAGGAACTCATCAGTGTCTCTATGTGCTGAATTTCCCACACCAGAGGGGATATCTCTCAAACTTAATGAGTACTAATAGCCATTCTTTTCCCTGAGGTTGGCTAATTTACTTCTTATTCAAGACACAGTTCTTTAGGGCTGCATTGATAGGTAAGAGTGTAACAGGAAAGAGACTTGCAAACATCATACATCTGCAGATGGAAAATACTACTAAGTTGGCAAAGATCATTTGCTGATTTCTGTAAAACCTTATTGAGCTCACTTGTTTGGGTAGTTAGATTACATTTCTATAGAAGTTTTAAATTTGTCATGGGTTTTATCCCCATTGCTTCATCTTCTTGGCAACACCATGAGTTCAGGAGGGTAGATGTCATAGCCCACTATCAGCATGTTAAGCCGAAATAAACAAGTTGCACACATAGAGCTAGAGAAAGAATACAAGCCTTTTAACCCTACTCCTGTATTTTTCTCTCTGGATGATGCATGAACAGCTACATTTGATTTTTTTAAAGATAACTAGTGAATACTCCTCACATCATACACCTGCCTCTGCTCCTTCTTCTTTCTGCTGGTCTAACCTTGGCATTTCAGGCTTTCCAAATAAGACCCTAAGTAGCGTCATTTCCTTAGTGTTGGCTTTAAATATCAAGTTGTGCTCTCTTATATTTATCAGATTTGGAAGATGCAGAAACCCCTTGAATGATGATGACTTTTCTGGGGAATTATTTCCTCAAAATAATTTTCAACAATATTAGAGTTTCTCTAAGGGACTAACAAACAACATTGAATAAATGTAACTGTGCTCTGACATTACTTATTGAATTTACATGTTTCCCTGTTTCTCCCGAGACTACCAAATATCTATTAAATAAAACACATGCTCTTGATTTGTTATTAAGGGCTGGTATGAAAGGTTCACCTTTGTAGCAGACACAGAAATTTTCTCTCAAATAATTCCATTTTTATAAAATCTGTTTTTCTCTATCATAGAACATTTGTTGAGGTAATTAACATGTTCTGAGGTAAATGGAGCATACTTTACTACCTTCATTACTAAATGGAACAATCATATTTACTTTGGGTAGGACTTAAACCTGAATCTTGGAAAATTTTAAATGTAATGCAAGCAAATGAATTTTGGCTGGTAAATTGGAAAACAGGCTATTTTTAATGACCTTTTAAAATTGTTATTTTGTGCATTTTAGTTGGAAATGAAGTTAATGAATATTAAGAAGTAAAAGGTTTGGGGTTTCTTCTTCCTACAACAAATGTTATAGGTTATAAGAGTAATAACAATCATGTGTTTATTAGACAGTCCAAAGTAAGAAAATAACACAGTAGAACTTCTCTAAGTTGACCTCGCCAGGGACTGTATTAAATTAGTCAACATAAAAAAGTGGTCAACATAAGGAACTAGGACTGCTGGACTGATATGTCCATGTGGTACACGTCCAGTCTATGAAAATTAGGTCAACTTAAGGAGCTGGTCAACGTAGGGAGGTAGTTGACTGTGGAGGGTCTACTGTAATTCGTACATATAGTATGAATACACACGTAGTACAAGAAACTTGGAACTGTAGTCATTGTAGAAATATGTAATCTTAGATAACCAGTTTAAATAAGATGAAGAAAATAAAAGGGAAAGGAAAGTAGCCTAATCAAATATTCTGTTTCCTTTCCATGCCTCCTCTTTGGGTTTTCTTTTCTCGATTAATTTCCCATCTGCACAGGGTATTAAGGAAATCTTTTATTGATATGGTGTTAAGCAGATGTTAGGCACTTTATTTTTACATTTGTTATACTGGTTTTGATATCTGTAATTCTGGTTAATGCTTTCTAAAGCAGAAACACTTAGTGATGCAGTGGCATTTTAACTGCATAATGATTTAAGCCCAGAGCCAGCACAGGTCAGGAGCTGCGCTCACCATCAGGCTGGGGCTGGGGCTGGGGCTAGGGCAGTGTGGAACTTCTCTGACCAATAGCTACAGACAGATCTCATGTGCTGGCCTAAAAAAGCTATCAGCAAAGCTTTCTCTGTAGTCAGGCATCATATTAAACTTGGAGAGGGAAGCGGTGCCTTTTTATAGCACTTATTACCCAGTGACACTGTTCATTCTTTAATTAATATGTACCTCTTTCCCCCAGAAGGTAAGCTCTATGGTAGCTTATCTATCATTGTCTGCCTTTTTATTCCCAGCATCAAAAAACTTGCCCATCAAGGAGAAGCTTATTAACATCTGTTGAATGAGCAATAGATGAACAAGCAGGACAAAATTTATGATATTTCTGGACATTCTGAATCAACACAGGAGATTGAAAATGGGGAAACACAACTATTTGAAGTGAATTACTCATTACAGTTTATCACTTCTCTGTGAGATAATTAAACTCTTGGTCTCACTCTTTAGTAATGATAACTATATGTGGAGTAAATTGATGCCCCAATTATTTCTTCTTTTTTCTGTAGCATTACGTGATTTAACAGATATTGGAATTTTGATGTAGACTCATTTTTAGAAGAAAATTTTGTCAGGTTATCCTGTTTTTTTATTTTTATTGGTATCCTGGGTGTTTTTTCCAATCTTTTAACTTTATTAAATTGTGTTTTATGGTATAGTGTATGGCCTACAGAATGTTTCACACGCCCTTGAGAAGGTGTGTATTTTGCTGTCATTGGAGTGGGTCATTCTATGGATGTCAACTAAGCCAAGTTACTTAAAGTACTATTCAAACCTTCTATATGTCTGCTTCCTGTCTAGTTATTCTTTCTATTACTGAGGATGGGTGTTGAAATCTCTATTATTGTTAAATAGTCTATTTCTCCTTTCTACTCCATAGCTTTTTGTTTTATGTGTTGTAGGGTTCTGTTGCCAGGCGTAAATCATTTATAATTGTTATATATTCCTGCTATATTGACCCTTTTATCATTATGAAATGACTTTTTTTTCAAGTAATGTTTTTTGTCTCAAAGCCTATTTTGTCTGATATTGACATAGCCAACCTAGGCTCTTTAGTGTTACTACTATCTGCATTCTGTACTTTTCCATCTTTTTACTTTCAATCTATTTGTGATGGCAGTTATTTCTGCCAAGAGAATTCTGACTTTACCTGGGTTTAACATTTTCTATTTCCTAGGATCTTGGAATGAGAAATGAGGCAGGAACTTAATGTGGACAGACTGTCTTAATAGAGACTTAAAGGTTATGGGAAGTCATATGCACACTGAAGTATCAGGAGTGTGGTGGATTGTGCACTGAGAGGAAGAAGAGAAAGGATGAGAAGGAGCAACAGGAGGAAGAAGGATAAAAGAGGAGGGTGCCTGTGGCTCAAAGGAGTAGGGCGCTGGCCCCCCCATATAGCAGAGGTGGTGGGTTCAAACCTGGCCCCAGCCAAAAACTGCAAAAATAAAAAATACAAAATATATTTAAAAATAAAATAAAAATGAGGAGGGTATGAGAAAAGGAGCACCTGAATGTGGAAAATGGAGTATGCTTCTAAAAACTGCTGGCTTTACAATTGCTAGCCCAACTCACATATTCAAGTTTTAGTCAATAAATTTCGCAATGTCCTTCTTGTAAATTTTTCTTTTTCTTTTTCTTTTCTTTCTTCATTACTCACTACCTTTGCTCTTCCTTCCCTCTCCCTTTCTTGCTGACTTGCTTGTTAAGCTAGCTCAAAATGTTTCTTAAAAACCTATACCAAAAATTGGTTCTTAAAATCTACAATACCAAATGTAGGTGGACAAACACACAAATTCATCTATTCAGCAAATATTCATTATAAGATTAAGTGTCATATTTTAAAGTGCCAATATTAATAAATTATGTTTTTTCTCCTTTGGAGGCCCATGGGCTAACAGAGCTACCCTTTTTCTGACTTCAGAGTCAGAGAGGGATATATTAGTTGGCAAGAATTGCTATCGCAAAGCACCCCAGACAATTTAAACAATAGAAATGTATTTTCTTCCTGCTCTAGAAGCTACTGGTCTAAGAACAAGATGTCAGCAGGGTTGGATTCTTCTGAGGGCTGCTCTCCTCAGCTTGCAGATGGCTGTCTTCTCCCTGTGCTTTATGTGGTCTTCTCTGTGTGTCTCCTCTAATTTCCTCTTACAAGAATACCAGTCACACTGGATTGGGCGCACCCTAATAACCTCACTTAACCTTAATAACCTTTTTAAAGACGCTGTATCTAAACACAATTGCATTCTGAGAATCTGGGTGTTAGGATTTCAACATAAAAATTTTGAGAGCAGTAGGAAGACAGAAGTTAGCCCATAAAAATTGCTAATATTCTAATATATCACATTGAAACTACAGACATAAGTGATAAAATATATATATATATATATATATACAAAAATCAAGAAATTAAATGAGCTCAAAAAGAATACACTGACTTCCCTTTTTAACATAATCTTTAATTTGTGAAAAGAAAGAAAAACATTTTTAAAACCATATGGGTATATATATGTACATACATACACATATACACATACATACCTATATATATTTTTTAAATTTATTTATTTCCTGGATACCAGGTGGTACTCTGACAAGAAAAAAGAAAAAAAAAAAAGATTTTTTATAATGCAATATATTGACTGGAAACCAGGTGAGCTCCCAGATTAGGAGATACAAACCACACTGATTCTGCTGTATAAGATGGGGTAGGAGACGCCATTATCTAGTTGCCATGGAGACCCAGTCCCCTCTTCCTGATTTGACCTTGATCTGTGTTATGGTTGCTTTGCTAGCACATTCAACCTCCACAGGGTTGGGACCCTGAACCTCTCACCAAACTTCTTGGGAGACACACCTTGACTTTCCAAACCATGCCTCTTGGCCACAATGGGGTCTGCCCCAGCGGTGCGGGAGCCACCCAACTCACGTCAAGGGTGGCCACCGAAGCTCAGCAGGCATGCCAGAGCCACCTTGTGCTAGGACCCTGTGGGCTGCCTCTCTCCTGTGGCCTGTCTCTCTCCTGTGGCCCACAATGACTGATCCCTGCCAGCAGCCAAGCTGCCCAGAAATCCACCTGGTGTTTCCAACTTGGCCACAGGGTACTGTTCAAGTTCATTCATTTGCTCAGGCCCACCCAAGGCACTGCTTGCAAGCATCCAAGTCCAGAAAAATGGCAGGATAGGTCTTGCCTGTCTCTAGTCCTCTGCCAAGGGGCTGGCTGGCCTCTGCATGCACCCAGGCACCTGTCTTCTGTGCCAGTCTTCCACTGCTCCTGACCTCCTCCTCAGCTCCTGCTGTCTCACAATGCCCTTAGAGCTATGTTTCTGGGTGGGACAATCCAGCCAGATGTGGCTGGAGTCCTCTTTCCCCAATCTTCCAGAGGGCAGCTGGTGAGGAGATGTCTCCATTCTGTCACCTTGGACCTCCAGCCCCCAAAGTAAATTTTTAATAAAAATATTCTTAGCAGGGTTTATACAAATTTTGTTCTACTTTTCTTTTGGTGTTCTTTTTATGAAGCTGCCCATCAAACACTTGGTCATTCAATTGATTTGTGGATCTAAAGAATTTAATTATTCAATCCAAATTATCCTACATTGATATGTGCTTGCCATAGAAATATATGTAAATAATTCATCTTTCCATATGAAATATCTCTGAAGTTTTTTTTATTACTTTTTTTTTTTTTTAATAGAGGTGGTGTCTCATTACGCTGCCCAGGCTGGAGTGCAGTGGCTACCACAGGTACAAACCCACTACTGATCAGCACAGGAGCTTTGACCTGCTCTGCTTCTGACCTTGGCTGTTTCACCCCTTCTTAGGCAAGCTGGTGGCCCCCCGCTCCCAGGAGGTCACCATATTGATGCTGAACTTAGTGCGGACCTCCGTCAACATAGTGCACTACAGTCCAGAACTCCTGGACTCAACCGATCCTCCTGTCTTAGCCTCCTGATTAGCTGGGACTTACAGGCATGTGTGCCCTGTGATGAGGCATTACTTCCTGAATTAAAGGGTTCATGAAATAAAGTCAGATAAATTCCTAAAAGTCGTCATAAATAAAGTTAAAAACCTTTTTATAGTCATATCAATAACGATTCATTGAATTATGTAATAGAGTTACATTTTAAAGGGTATAACTTTAAGTATGATTCTTTAGTAGAGTCTATAAACTCAATACAATGACCATATTGGTGAAAATTTTTAATACATTTAAAAAATTTTAAATAATACCATTCAGCAAATTTTGTTTCCTTATAGTTGTTCAACTAGTCAATACCGTGAAAAGAAACTATTGTAACTCTGTAGTAAATTTAGAATAAAACACTTAATGAATCTTTAATTACTACTTTCAAGATATATCTATGATGAATTGCAATATAGACTCTGTAAATAGAACGTATATGTTTTTTAATAATATTTAAGATGGGGATTTGGGGAGGGCCCAAAAAACATAGCATTAACTTTGGATATAATGACACAGATGGAGAAAATGTTACCCTCATTAAAAATATAACAAGTATTTAACTGCCTTCTATGTCCAAGACCCTGTACTTATCATTGGACATATACTGGTGCGTTCAAGGAGCTTTTTCTCTAGTTAGGCTATCTGCAGGTAAAATATGGCGTGATGAGCATGACAGGACATATCAAGGAGGAGCAGTCAGTCTAGGTCCTGGATGACTAACAGGAAAATAGGTATTGAATGACAAATTGAAATTCTTCAGATAAAGGGAAGGAGAAAGAAAAAACATCCCAAGCTTGGGAAGTAGTATGTGTAAAAGATCTCAAGCAAAAGATTTATTGTGATTAAATATATACTCTAAAAATATCCATATTATATTGTGTAGTAGCAAAAGTGCAAGTCTGGAGACAGGTAATGAGAATCTAACCAAAAATCAAAGTGAGAAGGAGGGTGGCCTGTTTTCAAGTAAAGTAAATGGACATGGAGAAAAATATATAAACTACAGAGCTTTAAGGGGGAAAATTGACATGATACATGATACATTTCTTGAATGTGCAGGCAGTAGTGGGAAGTGAAGGAGCACAGATCCCAGAGAAGTGACTTAAATAAGTAGACGAAAGAAGTACCATTTACTAGTATTAAAAAGACAACAAAAAGAATTACACGTAGTCATTAGTGAATGACTCAGGAGTCAAGATTGAAAGCGTGGCATCACAGAGGTAAAATGAAAAATTGGTTTTTAACATGTTATTTGAATCAGAGATACCTAGCAGATATCTAGTAGACAGATAATTTTGTTCCTGAATCTTAGGGAAAAAAAAAAATCACTGATGTGTAATTTTTTTAACCATTTGTTTATAGCCTGAACCCATAGAAATATTCATGAATGGCAGACAAGAGAGTAAAGATTAGGCCTTGGGAAATTAATTGTTAGTCTTATAAAAAAGAGTCCAGGACAAGATTGAATGGAAATATACCTCTAAATGTAGAAAGTCAGGAAGGGCTAATATCCCAAAACCAGAAAGGAATTATTTACCACTCTGGAAAAGGCATGCACTCTCTGTCTATAGATAATATCTTTTGACTTTCATAAAAACAAAATCCATAGAGGAGTTCAGGCCACCATCATATTGCAAAGAATTGCCATACAAAGCTGCTATAGGAATTTCCTGTTTCTTTTCAAAATAAATATAATAAAATAATTATATGTGAATTGTATCTGAATAAAATAACTGAGTAACAAACTTATATGTATAGCAAAACTTTAAAGAAAGAAAATCTTTATAAGTCAAGATTGAAGTGGAAACTTAAAACCAGAGAGAAGAGTAAAAACCAAATCCAATGGCCCACAGGAATATTGAAAATCAAGATGTAAAGTGGAAGCTGGTGTTTAGTGTCTGCTGCAGAAAGAGAAGGCTTATGCATAATAAGATTATTATAAACAGAGTTTTCTTCATGAATTCAGTACCATCTACCACAAAAGGCAAAACAAGTAAAACTTTATTGGACAGCAAATTTTTTAAAAGTGAGTCATACACAATTATACTCCAAAACATTAATTTATGCAAATAAGAGCTCCACATACAAACTACTTTTCACCCAAAATGAGAAATTACTTTGAAAGCTCATAAATTCGCAGAACAAAGGCAAATCTGCCCTCTAACATTTCCATAACTCAGTGCACATGAGACTTACGATGAAAATATTCTTCACTGAAGAAAAATGTCCTCTTAAATCAATAAAATACACAAAAACATACACCACGTACTGGCCAATAAACAGATAATAAACACCAAAATTATTTTTAGCTAAAAGTCTGATGTAACTTCTTAATCTGTTTTAAGAAGCTTGACAGTAAAGAAAAGAAAAGAGATGGCATAAACTGTAGAGCAATATGAAATTATGAACAGATTTGATTATATTTATGTACTGATAATAAGAAAAGGTTATTAGAAAAGTGAAATTAGAATCATCTGAAAAGTGAAGAACAGTCAGTGTTACAATGTCTCTGAAGAAGTATTTAAAGTATAAGTGAAGAAGTTAGCTCTAAAATGTAAATAAAAAATTCCTTTGCAAAGAATAAAAATAAAATACAAGTAAACAAACATAAATTTGTAGGAAAGACTAACAAGGACTAAAGAAATTTTTAATGTTATAACAGTATCTCACTTAATTCTTATGACCAAGGTGAGCTTTAGATATTGTTGGTACTCTTAGCAAGAACACAAAATTACATGCAAAGAAGCATGAAAATGAAATCTACAGGGAGGAGAAAATCAATGAACAGAAACAGACTCAGAAATGACAGCAATGATAGGAACAAATTTATCTTTTAAAACACTGAAAAAAGAAAATAAAAAAATGAACAGTGAACAAATTATAAAGAGCTTTGAGATAACATCAGAGGCTCTAATATATGTGCAACTGGAAAAATTATGGCTGAAAACTTTTCAAGTTTGTTAATAATAATAAACTCATGTACCCAAGAAGTCATATAATACCAAGCACAATAACATGTAAGGAAGAAAACTCTATTGAAGTACTTTACAATCAAATTGCTTAAAACCAGTGATAAAGAGAAAATCTATAATGCAGGTATGGAAAGTGAGTGAAGGAGGGGGTAGGAAAATGACATAGATCTCTTTTTTTTGCAGTTTGGCTGGGGCCGGGTTCAAACCTGCCACCCTGGGTATATGGGACCGGTGCCCTACTCACTGAGCCACAGGCACCTCCCAGGAATATGGCATAGAAAAAGAACAAAGATAAGAATGACTGCACAATCCTAAGTAAAAACAAGGCAAACCATTAGACAGTATATTTTTCCTAAGTTACTTACAGGAAAATATGATAAACCTGGAATACGACACCAAAATAAAATATTTTTTAAATTCAGATCAAAATAAAAAACATTTCAGATATTGAAAATATGAAAAAATGTATTAACAGCATACCTATACTATAAGAAATGTTAAAGAAAATCCTTTAGACAGAAGGAAAATGATACCAGATAGAAATCTGAACCTACATAAAAGTATGAAGTGCAGCAGAAATGTAACTATGTGAGTAATTACAAAAGACTTTTTTTCTTACTGTGTAAAACTATTCAAAAGATGTCTATTTATAGAAAAAGTAACAGCAATATATTGTATTTTTTAGTTTTTAGCATATGTGGAAGTAAAATGTATTACAACAGTAGCATACCACAGGAGAAATGAAATGGAATCATGCTATTGTTAAATGTCTATACTATTTGTGATGTTTGTATAATAGTACAAACATCATTATTAGCTGTATACTTTTGCATGATGTGATTAGTTTAGGGTTTAGATATCTCTAATCCCTGTGGTAACCTCAAGGAAAATTATACAATCACAAATAGTATAATTTTCCTAGAGGTTACCACAGGGATTAGAGATATATAAATCCTAAACTAATCACATCATGCAAAAGTATGCAGCTAATAAACTAATAGAAAGATAAAAATGGAATCCTAGAAAATAGTTCAAAAGGGAAAAATAAGAACAAAAACAAGCAAAGAACAGATGGGTCAAAAAGAAAACTAATATCAAGATGGTAGATTTAAACTCAGCTATATTGATAATAATAATATATATAAATGGCTTAAATGTCTCAATTAGAGGTCATCAGATTATCTAAAAAAGCAAGATTCATCCTTATGTTGGCCATAAAAAAACCACCTTAAATATATAAATATGTAAAAAGTAAAAGAATGCAAATAAATAACATGAAAAATGGTGGATCTCAACCAGAATTTGGTGAATCCCAAAATTCTACATACCTTTAGTGAGAATCAAATGTATAAGAATATGCAAGATGATATTCTACAAAAGGCTTATAAAACAATTAATCTAAATGAGAAAAAGAAATCAGGGAGCACTGAGAAGACATCTCATTTTGAAAAAGGAGATAAAAGCTAACCAATATATGTACAGAACAGAAAATATGCTAGAAAACACAGTATCAGTTATCTAAGAAAGAAAACATTATGTTAATTCTCAGATAAAAGAAAAATGAAAAGCATCAGGAGAAATTAAAACATGTTCAAGCAATTGATTATTTAAATTAAAAATATCACTAAAATGTACACATTTGAGCAACTAGATAAAGGAAATTAGAACCTAATTAATCTGATATTAGGAACTGCTTTTTCCAGTGGCTTTCCAGCAAGGATATTGAAATTGTAGACAAAGTAATATAGTATATTTCCTATTCCATGAATAGTGAGCATTTATAACAATAATTTAAACTTTACATATTGGTATTCACATTTTTCAAGTTTTAGTTATTTATGATGATCCATAGGAGAGGAATTTAAATCTGGTTTGTGAAAGTTGATCATATAAAATAAGTCATTTCTTTGTTAAACCCAACCAAAACAGAAGCCAGGCTAGGGGGGAGCATGGAGGACATGCAACATTGCCCAAGTATGTGATTCTCTGCAACCCTGGATGCTGCACTGCCTGTTGTGACCTGGCTTAGGAAACATGGCTTAGGAAACAAGCTCATGCAACTCTTAGACTAGATTTGCCCAGTTCCATCATTCACAATCAGAACTTTCCAGGTCCTCAAAACTTTACTAGTGCTAATGAACTTTCTCAAAGAGAAATATATCTTATTTCTTTTTCTCATAAAACCCCAACTTCCTCTTTTTTCTTCAAACATACTGAAGACAAAGTAGCCTGTGCCAAAAGGCGTTTTTTTCCTTCAAAAAAAAAAAAAAAAAAAAAAGATTAGAGATTTGTCCCTATGTATTTATTTATTTATTTATTTTATTTATTTATTATTTATTTTTTGTTAGTTTGTTTGTTTGTTTTTGCAGTTTTGGGCCAGGACTGGGTTTGAACCTGCCACCTCCAGTATATGGGGCCAGCACCCTACTCCTTTGAGACACAGGTGCTGCCCCCCCCTCGTGTATTTTACTTGAATTCAAGATGTTAAAGAGCAAAATATGCTTCCAAACTTGATAATATTGCAAGGAATAAAAAAGAGATAAAATGTGAGAGGAAATAAGAGTGTTAATAGTAGCAAGTAAAGCAATAGAATTTTTAAATAAAAAAATATAGTTTAAAAATTTATATAGTTATATAAATTTATAACTACAGATGTAAACAATAGAAAAATTGTTTACATAAAACAACAAAAAGAGTGGGAAAATGAAATACTCATTTAAATGTCATGAAGCTAATAGACATTATCTGTTATTGATGAAATTATATATATATATATATACATATATATATATATATATATATATATATATATATATATATATAGAGAGAGAGAGAGAGAGAGAGAGAGAGAGAGAGAAGTCCTGAAACAGTAAACACAAGTACCTTATAATAAGTGAGAGTGGAGAAAGAAGGTAGGAGAAATGGACACTGCTTATTAGCATAAACCTTTCTGTATTATTTGATTTTTGAAATATGTCTACATACTATCTCTATTAATTCTGGCTAACAAAGTAAGCAAAATATCTCCCAACAATACCCATTTCATATATTTGTTATAATATCTTTCTTAGTTTCTATATTTTCATGTAGAGTATAAATCTTTATCAGACAACTATATGTAATAATTTTTATACTTTAAAATACTACATAAAAATGGTATGGTTACTTCATTTGAAATAAATGCATATGGGGAAGTGGAGCAAGATGGAGAACTAGAAACATCTCCTTACTAGCAACTCCTGGTGAGGCAGGGGAAAGAAATCTCCAATCACCTCTGGCTGGAAGAACCGGACATCACTCAGGGGGCACAGTGAAGCTGTGGTGGACTACAGGGGCTGGCAAGGAGGTCTGGAGCTGAGGAAACCCAGCACAGAAGGTGAGTCCTTGGTAATGGGCAGGGACTAGCTGGCCAGCCATCTCAGAGGACAGGGAACAGGAAAGGGCTGTCCTGTAGTTTTTAGATTTGGGGTTAAACCTACTTACTAGAGTAGCCTTGGAAGGCTTAAATGGGTGAGTGAACTTGAACAGCGCCCAGCATCAGAATGGAATACCAGGTGGAGTGTATCACCCATCAGCCTTTCCATTGTGGAAAGGCCCTGTGGGAGAAATGGTCCACTGGGCCCTAGTGCCCTAGCAAGCTCTGGCGCACTTGCTGAGCTTGGGCATTCATCCTTGGGGTGAACTAAATGGCTCTACACCTCAGGAATAGTTATCAGGGGGCACTGTAAGACACACCTCCTAAGAAATATGGTGAGAGCTTTAGAACACCAAGCCTGCAGGGACTAAACACTGATTGAGGAAAACTAACTCAGGAAGACAGGACCCAATCTCCTCAGCAACTAGAGAGTGGCTTTCTGCCTTCAATCAGCATATATGTTCTCCATCTCCCAATACCACAGCACCACCTGGTGTCCAGGCAATCTATCAACATACACACACATACACAGAGCAATAGATATCTCTGGTTATTTGGTTGGTTGGTTGTATTTTTATTTTTTCATTTTTACTTTTTTCAATAGTAGAGGCTCCTCTACATTTGTCATGGTTTTTCAGCCCTTTCTATTCTTTCTTCTTTATTTCTCTCCTTTATTCTCTTTTAGTAGAGATTGTTCTACTTTTCTCATCTTTCCCAAATAAATTCCTCACACAACAGCTAAGATGTCCCTTTTTTGTCCTTTATCTTACATAACTATATTTTTAATTTTCTTTAATATTTTTATTTATTTATTTATTTGCCTTTTTTGAATGCTGGGGGTGGTGTCACAGCATTGGTCTGGCTGAAGGACATAAAGAGCTCATGGTCTAAGAAGTCCTTCTACCTTTGGCAAGACAGCATTGGCAGTATTGGCAGGTCCCCACTACATCATGTTGTTGCATTTTTACTTTGTAATTTTTTGTTTGTCTTGTGGGGGGGTTCCCCTCTTTTTCCATATTTTGCAGAGGTGGGTCCTTGTTTTTGCCCAGACGGGTAAGGCGATCCTGACGTTGAGTGACCCACCCAACCCTACCCCCCAAAGTCCTAGTGTTGTGCATGTGGCCATAGCACCCTGATGAATAACACCATTTCTCCTATTGCTTTCATTCTCTTCTTTTAGCCACATTCATTTTTTTCCTCTTCTTTCTCCCTTCTCAATCTTTACCATCCTCTTCCCTTTGGCTTTTTTACAAAAGACCACTTCAACACCTAAGCTCTGAGACTAGGTAATTTAAAGCATAGGATGTAGTGATAAATGAAAAGTAGCAGAAGGAAGTGAATAAGAAGAAAACATACATGAGGAGGAACAAAGGAAAAATTTCAGCAATATGTAAAACCAAAACAGACCAACTCTTGCCCCCAAGGGACCAGGAGACAGCTACCTCAGAGGATTCCACCTATAAAGAAATAATGGATATGAAAGAAGGGAAATTTAAAACAGATAGTGAATATAATAAAGTGCATTAAAGAGAAAGTGGAAAAACAGAAGCAAAAAATGGATGAAAGAAATGAAGAACATAGAAAGGCTATGATAGAGCTTAAGAAATGAAAGAACTCAATCAGGGAACTTAAAGATGCAGTAGAAAGTATCAATAAAAAATTAGACAATGGAGAAGAAAGAATCTCAGAGTTAGACAATAAAGCTCTTGAGCTAACACAGCCAGTTAAAGAGGCAGGAAAAAATAGAGAGAAAGCAGAACATTTACTCAGAGAACAATGGGACTCCATAAAATGTTCAAACATCAATTATAGGGGATTCCTAAAGGGGAAGAAGAATGACCAAAGAATGGAAGCCCTTCTGGAGATATGATAAATGAAAACTTCCCAAGTTTCACTAAAGATTACAAAACACTCCATTTAGAGGAATATTGACACTGGATTCACTCAATGAAGAGCATCTCAAAGACACATTGTAATGAACTTCTCCAAAATCAAGACAAAATATAAAATTCTGCAAGCAGCCAGGAGTAAGTGCTAATTAAACTACAGGGGCTGATCCATCAGGATGACAGCAAACATTTCAGCTGAAATTTTCCAAGCCAGAAGAAAATGGTTATCTACATTTAACCTTCTTAAACAAAACAATTTTCAACCAAGAGTTCTATATCCTCCTAAACTAAGCATTAAAATCAATGGAGAAATCGTATCTTTTACTGATACGCGAACATTAAGGAAGTTTACCATAACAAGAGCAGCTCTAAAGAAAATACTTAGACCTATTCTCTACTCTGACCTTCACAATGAACCACCAGCAAAGTAAACAGTCAGAAACTAAAGGACAAAACCTGGCTTCCACAATGACACAAAGGATAAAACTAAGCAACATACTTTAATAAAATAAGATGACTAGAACCCCACCACACTTATCAATTCTCTCAATAAATGTTAATTTATTGAATTCCTGACTGGAAAGAACAGGCTGGCTAACTGACTAAAAATTCCTGACTGGAAAGAACAGGCTGGCGACCTGCCTAAAAAAGACATATGCCATTCATATGCTGTCTGCAGGAAACACATCTAACCACAAATGACAAATCTATACTCAGGGTAAAGGGACTGAAAACAATATTTAAGGCAAATAGAAATCAAAAGAAAGGAGGGGCTGCAATCTTATTTTCAACTACAAGTAGATTTAAAGCAACTAAAGTTAAGAAAGACAAAGCTGGTCACTTCATTCTAATCAAGTGATCAATGCAACAAGAGGAAATTTCAATTCTATATATATATGCACCCAACATAAATGCTCCCAGATTTATGAAACAGATCTTGATTGGTCTAATCATTATGATATCACATAACACCATAATAGCTAGGGACTTCAACACCCCTCCAGAATCACACTCTCTCTGTAGACTTAACCAAGAAGAAATAGATCTCTTGAACAGATCAATATCAAGTGCTGAGATCAAAGAAACAATGAAAATCTTCCTAGAAAAGAACAAACAACAACAACAACAACAACAACAACAAAAAAAAACAGGGCCAGAAGGCTTTATATTAGAATTTTACCACACTTTCAAAGATGAGCTTGTACCTATACTGCAGACACTGTTCCAGAACATTAGAAAGAAGACACCTTCCCCAACATACTTTATGAAGCAAACATCACCCTGATACCAAAATCAGGAAAAGACCCAGCTAAAAAAGAACAAATTTCACCAATGAATATAGATGCAAAAATACTCAATAAAACTCTAGCTAATAGATTGCAGGAATGCATTTTAAAAAAATTATACATCACATTTAGTAGGCTTCATCCCAAAGATGCAAGACTGGTTTGACATATGCAAATCCAGCCTAGGGAAACATTTTGTGAAGACGACTTCAGTGGTGATTGCAACAAAAAGAAAAACAAATGGGACTTAAACAAACTGAAAAGTTTCTGAACAGCTAAGCATACAACAATCAAATTAAATACACAACCTTCAGAATGGGAAAAGTTATTGGCATGTTACAAATCTGGCAAAGGTTTAATAACCCAAATTAATCAACAACAAAAGAACAAACAATCCCATCATTGGGCAAGAGACATGAAAAGAACCTTCTCTAAGGAAGACAGACAAATAGCTAACAAACATATGAAAAATGCTCATCATCCCTAATCATCAAAGATGCAAATCAAAACTACCCTGAAATATCACCTAACCCCAGTAAGATTAGCCCTCATCACAAAGTCCCAAAGTTACAGGTGCTGGTGCAGATGTGGAAAGAAGGAAACACTTTTACACTTTTAGTGGGACTGCAAATTAATACAACCTTTTTGGAAAGAAGTATGGAGAATCCTCAAAGAACTCAAATTAGATCTCCCATTTGCAATCCCACTACTAGGCATCTACCAAGAAGCAAAAAAATCATTTTATCATAAGGACATTTGCACTAGATTGTTTATCACAGCTGAATTTACAATTGCCAAGATGTGGAAACAACTTAAATACTCATCAATTCAGGAATGGATTAACAAACTGTTTTATGTATATCATGTCATAAAAAAAGATGGTGACTTTACATCTTTTGTATTAACCTAGATGGAAGTGAAACACACTCTTCTTGGTAAAGTATCCTAAGAATGGAAAAGCAAATATCCAATGCGCTTAATACGAATATAAAGCCAGTAGATGGTCTAATTTATACCCACAGAGGAGAAAAACTCATTTCAATTCAAATTCAGAAAGGGGAAATGAGAGAAGGGAGTAGAGGGGGACTTGGGATGTTTCCACTTTAGGGGCACAATTTAGGGGTGTATGGCACACCTTTGGGAGTGGGACACAACTATAGAAGGGATTCTACCTAATAAAGTCAAATATTGTGACTTGGATTTTTTGTAACCCCCCATTAACCTGAGTGAGTGAATGAATAAATAGCCTGTAATGGAGAGGGGGAAAATGTTGCTTTCAGGATCTGAGGTTTTGTCCATTACAACCCCACTGATGTTTCAACTTGGTCATCTTTTGTACTCCTACACGAACCATTTCTCACTGTCACATTGAGGCTACATGTACCCCTCCATCATCCACACATACAGTCACAGTAATATCAAGTACTTGCAAAGCTCTAGTCACTGGAAGCAATGAGTTTTAAAAACTTACATGGTGCTCCCAAAAGAGAAGACTAAGTATTCAGGAAGACCAACATATCCAAGCTCTTCTTGAATTTCAAGTTGACAAATACCATGGCAAGGAATCAGAAAGCTACAAATACCATAGCAAGGAATCAGAAAGCTAAGTTGTCTATGGCTCAGTGAGTAGGGCGCCAGCCCCATATACCAAGGGTAGCGGGTTCAAACCCAGCCTTGGCCAAATGCAACCAAAAAATAGCTGGGCATTGTGGTGGGTGCCTGTGGTCCCAACTGCTTGGGAGGCTGAGGCAAGAGAATCACCTAAGCCTAAGAGCTGGAGGTTGCTGTGAACCGTGTGACATCATGGCACTCTACCGAGGGCAATAAAGTGAGATTCTGTCTCTAAAAAAAAAAAAAAAAAAAAAAAAGAAAAAAAGAAAAAGAAAAGAAAGAAAGACAGACAGAAGCCAGGGGCGTTTCAGCTAGCCCCCTCTCTACAACAACTTCGTACACTACACAAGTCTTCTCTCAGCAAAAGTATAAATCCACTGAAAGGCAGACTTTAGGGAATCTTCTGAAAAGAGTAAAAACTGAAAATTTTAAGACAATGTATTTCAAAGGTACACTATATAGTAGAGATTTCATTTGAAATTTCTTTACCCTGAAAACTCCTGCCCAGGAACAATCTCCTCTCAATTCTTAACTCATACATAACTACTCACTTACACCACTCATTCAGTCATATTTTCCCATAGAAGTACATGTTACTCTCTTGTTACTTAGCCTTTCACCTGTTTGTGTGTCTGTGTTTTTAATACATTGATAGTACTGTGTGTTACACTTCTTTGAACCCCATGAACTCTCCAGAGTATCTTTCTATCCAGAATCAAAGATGAGTAGCTAGTGATGGAGGGATTAAATGAATATTAAGGACAACAAATT
The DNA here is from genome assembly GCA_963574355.1 of Loris lydekkerianus. Classification (NCBI taxonomy): domain Eukaryota; kingdom Metazoa; phylum Chordata; class Mammalia; order Primates; family Lorisidae; genus Loris; species Loris lydekkerianus. The sequence continues at coordinate 39,252 of CAUYPK010034188.1, forward strand.
GTTGAAAATGAACAGTTCAATAGATTAATCTATTAATGACCTAGTTAAAACTACAAGTTACTAACTGAGGCTATTAAGATCATTCATCAGTTACTGGATGCCACATAAACATAGTCACCAAAGACCTTACAGAAAGTTACCCTCCCCTTTTATTGAATTACTTTTAACAAATTATTTTTAAACAGAACGTAATAGATGCTTCTGCCAATCATGTGAGATCTATTTATTGGTTTCAACAAGTTATCATGTCTATAATAAAGGTTTAAAAATTATAAGCTTAAAAGCAGTTATAGTTCTCAATAGTGAAGTATAAAATTTGTGCTATCAGAACATTATCCTTCCTACTTTATAAGCCTGATATTTGGAAGATAGATGGTAATATTTCATTCTATAAGGCAGATGTTAATATCATTTTTTATTCCTAGCCAATAATTTTATGAAAGTATGTGCCATGTGCCTCAGGGCACCATGTTCCAACTAATTACAAAATAGGGATTTCTCCATCAGAAATTTGAACATTAAATACCTACATTTGTGATATGTGTTGTCTGTATTGCTAAAATAAAAAAAAAGTTATGACTAAATAATCTCTATCCTTTAGGAAATATGAATTTAAATGAGGTAGTAGTGGGCTGTCAAATATAAGTGAACATGCAATACTATGAACAGTACTAAAGACAGACAATGCACTTTTCCTTGGGCACAGAGTTGGCGGTGTACCTCAAAGAGATAATAATTACTTGTGAAAGAGGGAAAGATGTTTAAAGATAGCACCATTCTGATTCTCCAATCATAGTAAAAGAACATTATAGGAGTGTTTCATACAGTTTTAACAGTAATTCAATCAAATGGTTAAATAACAAGTGAAAAAACTGTTATATTAACATACAACCTGGTTACAGTCAGAGAACAGGAAAAGTTATTCTAATTGAAATATTCCCTTAACAGCTAAATCTTTAAGAAGAGAGCTTATAGTCTACTAAAAAATTAATTTACATTCAACTGTCGGTTACTGCATATCTTGAACTTCACTGTATCAGTATGGAGTATAAAAATATAAAAAATATATTATTTTTGACCTGAAGGAACTTGGGCTATAATTGTGAAAATACAAGTAATACTGATACAGGATTCCATAACTCAGGGCTGGACAAGGAGCCCCCCATCCTCTAGGCCCAGGTGAGTTCAGAAATCAGACCCCCATTTCCAGGCACAAGCAGGCTGCCTTTTTCAGCACACACCCTCTGGGCTCTAACAAGATCTTGAACAAAGAAGCCTGAGATGGTTTTTTCCGTGGTTCCACCTTCAATAGGGAGGGAGCATACCCTAATCCCTTCTCAGAGACAAAAACTGTAAAGGACTTGATAAACTTGCCCTAGTGGAGGAAAAACTACATTCATTCATTTGTTAATGTACTCATTAATTTTGAACATGTGAAACTTAGTAAAGGTAGAATATAATTATCTTAATACAATAACTAAGAAAATTCCAGGAAGGCTATGTTAACCAGTGTGATGAAAATGTGTCAAACAGTCTCTAAAACCAGTATATGGTGCCCCATGATCGCATTAATGTACACAGCTCTAATTTAATATTAATAAAAAAAAATGTTTTTCCACCTATCAAGTCCTAGCCAAGTGTAATTCTCAAGACCTAATACCCCCAGATAAAGAGCTCACACAGAGACTCCCCAATTAGTTCTTTCCCCCTTCCTGAAGCTCTGGGGCTTTTTACTTCTTTTGTATTCCTAACTTCTAATAAAAATCCTATCTCGCCACTGATCTGTGGTCTGTGGGTTCATTCTTCAAATCCCTGAGACCAAGGACCTACTGAGGAAGAAATTCCAGTTTCAATACTGAAGGAATAACCAGAATACAATGTAAAGGAAATTAAATATGATCTATATTGTTGTAAGTTGATAAGAAACTCAAAATAAGAGAAAAATCAATGTAGAGTAAATTAGAGAAAGTCTTAGGGACCAGATGAATTTTCATCCGGGTTTTGAACCATGTGTTAATCATGTGTACCACACATGGCATTCTCTGTGGTTTCACACAGATTTTGTGGGCATTCAAACTAAGCATAAAACAGGAGTAAAGACAAGAAATGAGTTTCCCTATAAATAGAGAAGAAAAAAAAGAACAAAAATTCAGTTACATTGGGCCCATTGTGAAAAGACCTTTAAGGACAGTCAGCCTGGAAGGGCAAAGGGCTCACAGAACTTGAGCACAGAATGCAATGAAGAAATAGAATTCCAGGAAGAATAACTGTACAAAAATGCACAGGGTAAAATGAAATCCATGGAAACTTTTGGCAAGTACAAAGCCATTTCGATAATATTGGTATCTGGGGACATAAACATAGACTAGAGTCCTGGCAAAGAGAAAGGAGAGGAAATGGCACATTGTGGGGAAATTTGTTATACAACAATGTCAGCACTTTGCAAATCATTTAGTGGCTCCCTAAAGGAAACAGTGTCTTGAAGATCTTGTAACCAATGCCCAATGACAACATGGCATTTGGAAAATGCTTGCTGTACAGGCTAGATTATGGAACTGAGCTTCCTGGCATTGGGGCATTATTGTGCGGACACTTTTTCCCATAGCAGGAAAAGGTTAAGGTCACCCTTTGTTCCAGTTGAGAGGAGAGTTTGCCAACTGCAAGAAGCAGGGCATGGTAGAATGTCGATGTTCTATTAGCAGGGTGAAGAACTGTGAAATAAAAAGGAAATCAGTAGACCTGCTGAACTTTGCTTAGTCATTAAAGAAAGGCTTGTTTATGTTTCCTTCCACTGTTAACCCAAGTTAACCAAATTATCAGGATTTTTAGGCTACTATTACTTTACCATCATTTTCCTTTGTTACTACTGATGCAGTTAGTTTCTCATTAAATTTGGAAGGTAATAGCAGAAATAACTGTTAGAGTCCTCACGCCCTATATGTCTATAGTTATAAAGTTGGTTCTCACTCAGTAACTTAGGAAATTAAAACACTAAATCTAGGATTTTCTCCACTGGGGCCTAATCCAGTCCAATTTAGAAGTTAAGGATTTATAAAGGCTTTTCAGAAAGAAATGGGAAAATGTCAGCTACAATTTCTTGCTAGACTTGAACTGAATCCATTAACCTTGCCCAGAGAATATAATGTTATAGTTATCTCATTTACAATGTTATTGTATATGATTTATGACCACAGTATCAAGCCTCAAACTAGGTTTTGTAGTTTTAAGTTAAATTTACATGTCTGTAATACAAATGATTTTTTTTCTTGTTCAGATAAAAAGATATTAAAAAGTGATTTATAATATTTCAGTTGGATGGAAATATACAGTATGACTTAGTCCACTGAACGGAAAAAGCATTACTTGGACAGCTATTATGAATATGTACACTCACACTACTTCATGCTTCCCATCTTTTAATGTATGCCTGGTTATCAACAACTAGATATATTTTAAATTACATTATATTTAGAACACAATGGGACACAAATCTATATGAAAATAAGATTAAAAATAAGCAAAAGAGGTTGTGCCTATGGCTCAAAGGAGTAGGGCACCAGCCCCATATACCAGAAGTGGTGAGTTCAAACCTAGACCTGGCCAAAAACAAACAAACAAACAAAAAAAAAAAAAAAAAAAAAAAGGACAAGGAGAAAAATGTATCTTCTGTGAAGTTCACCTAAGATCATGAGTGTTAAAACTCACTATAGGTACAGTCTTGCATTTGTTCTTTACCTAACACTACAAAAATACAATGGCCTTTAAATATGTCACCCAGAAGCCTCTTTGACATTGTCATTATTATTGAAACTCAAGACAATTTGATTCCTCACAAACCATAAGAGTTTGAAATTTGATTTCAAGAGTATGTGTTTTATTGGAAATGATGGTTCTAAAACCAGTTAGACCTAACACCATGACCTACGACTGTAAAGTCAATATCAGATACAGACCAAGGAGTTAGTAACACCTTTACTATCAAACAAGCAACACAGGGCCCTACAAATTGAAATGAAAATAAAATGTCCATTATGAGTCCTCTCTATAAGTCATATGGCATATATAACTGTCTTAAAATTAGATGATATCAAACAAATTTTATAATGTGAGTGCAATTAAAAATAAAAGCCCTGCTTCTCAAGCTGTGTTCATTGATAATACATAGACATGTATTGCTCTAGAGTTAATCATCTCAAAATAACTCAAAATAATATCAACTCAAAATAATTTTATTCAGAATCTCTATATGATTAATTTCCTGTGTTTGGACTATGTCTTTTTACATTTGGGAGATTTTTAAAAATCTCCTACTACAGTTGGGTTTTTTAAAACCTTTCTTATTAGTTAACATTATATTTAGTATTTAATAAGAGAGAGCTAAAAGAACATAATCTTGTACAAGATAGGAATTTATTCTTTCTTATAAACTGGTTAGGCATTTGAGGGACCCCAACCTGGGACAGTGGTCAGCAAGGGAGATGGCGCTAAGGAAATCAATCATGAAACTTACACCAAACTTAATGCATAAAACCCAGAAGCCTGTAAGGGCATACATTGTTTCAATTGCCTGGTGGCAGCATGAGAATGATGCAGCAATCTGTCCCGCTTCCTGGAATCTTTTTATTGGGTACATAACAGAGTATACACTCAAGAATGCACAGCAGTCAGTAGTTAACAGTCAAGGTTTAAAAATGAGAGAGGGAGATTACAGGAAGGTGGAGTAAAGGGTAAACAGGGACATAGGGTAAAGGAACATCTGAAGTGCCAGATTATGGCGCAAGCAGGTAGAGGAGAGCAAGTCTTATCTCCTCAGGAAGACATCTCAGCTTCCGTAGCCTAAGCTACTAGCTGATGGTTTCAGCTTGCATGCACTGCTGATTTCCCCAAGCTGAGCACTTTACCTTGAGTTGGAAGGTCTATGAGGAATTCAGCCTGTCTACCTCCCGCATAAACCTGAGATTGGTACAGCAGTTGTATGCATCATCAGGAAGCCTGGTACCTTCTATATTTCTACTCTGCAATCCTTATCATATGATTTTTTTATCCCCAGAGTTACATTATCATAGCCATCTTATCATCCTCAGGGTTACCTCATTGATACCTCATTTTCCCAACGTAGCTGCTAGAGTTCTAGCCATCCCATACACAGTTGAGTTAGGAAGAATTAAGGAAGCAGATACATAAGGTACGTGTCATCTGAGTTGGCCTACTTGAAAGAATTTTTACTGAAACCCCACCTGAATATTCCTGCTTATATCTTACCAAAGCCTTCCTTCAAGGGAAGCTGTGAAATGATTTAAGAGAAGAAATACTATTGGCAATACTCCAAGATGTTTCAACTATTGTGTTGAATTTTTTATTAGTTATGAATATAGTTATATATATATAGATTATGAATATTATCCTTTTCACTGACTGTTACCTTTATCTTATTTAATGCTTATGTTAATCATTCTCCCTTCTTTTGGTTTATATTTTCCTGGTGCTTCTTTATCTAATCCTATATTCTTAACCTTTATAGTCACTGATTCAAGTGGGTTTCATGTAAACATTACAGAATTGGGTTTGTTAACTGAATGTGGCATGATCTGTTTTTTAATAAGAAAAGGTAGTGTGATTACATTTATTGCAAACACTCAACACAGTATTTCATTGTTCCCATCTTATTTTAGGTTTATTACTTTTTATTTTCTCTTTTCCTAAATTTTGTGGGTGTTATCATGTTGCTATTTATTGGCTTTTTTTCTCTCAGTAATTCAGAAGTTCAATTTTTCTTTTTTATTCAATTCACAGGCATTTCCCTTTCTTTGCTCTCTTAACAAGATGTAATTTGTAAATTGAACTGCATTCTTCATTACATTAATTGCTGTCTTATATGGCAGAGTGCTGTGGTGGCCTGTTCTCTGCTCATCCCACCTTCTTTCCTAACTGAAAAACCTGATTTTATTTCACAACTCACAGCCTCCCTTGCAGCTAACAGCAAGGAATGAGATATAAAGAGATCTTGTTGGGGAATTCTGAGAGTGTTTTTCAAAGAAAGCTGGCTCAGCTGACAATAACACTCACTACCTTTCTTCATTTCCACTCCTTAAAGCACAGACGAGATGGCTGAGCTCTGGAAACTATCCTGGACCATGAAGTGACCTTGTATATGTTCGCATGCTAAGGATGGTAGAATTGAATGATAGAGGTGGCATAGCTTCTGATGATGTCATGCAGATTGCCCTGAATCTTCTCTGAAAAACTAGTTTGCTTAATTAATTGGGGGCTTACTGACTTGGGAGAGGGGTGCTTTATAACAAATCAGTATAATTACTTATTGACATTTTTTTTTCCAGTTCCCATATTTATATTCGTAGGAATCAGTTAGTACACTGACTAGTATAAAAATTGTTTTGTTGACAAGGTGCTTTCTTTCCTTGATCCTCTCCCACCCAAATAATATAACACTATTCTACTAGTTTCATCTTTTCTCCCCTGTATTTCCCATTTTCTCTCCCTCTCTTTGTTTTGAAACAAATTAATTTCCACTCAACCTCCACCTGAGGTACCAGGCATAATTTAGACATCATTAGAAGTTTTCCTATAGAATTTCTTCTTCTCTTTCAAGACCATTTCCTTAGCTTACATAACATTCAACTATGAACAGCCCATGTTTCTTGTCCATTTAAATTGCTTATTACTACTTTCCTCTCCTCTTCCTCTTATTAACCTTTAGTCTCATTTCTATTTTGTTTTTTGATAAAATCCTTTCATTTGTTGCTTTTTTATGATGTGATGAGAGGGTGATATGCTTTATAATCTTGCCTCTCCACAAATGATTTTCTTTTAAACTGGTAAGTTCATAGCCTATTGTTTACATTTAAGATTCTTGAATTTTCGTCCTCTTGTCTCAAATATCTTGTTGATGCTTTCTACTGCCTTCTCACTTTAAAAGTTGTAAATGATACAGGGGAATTTTTAAAATATTTCTAAATTTCTTGTTCATTCGCTGCTTTATTATCATCACATTTCAATTTTTAAAATGAATTCAAAATCAGTGTCTTTATAGAGATCACCAAGAATATTAATTACAATTTTTATTTTATTTTTTTTTTTTTTGAGACAGAGCCTCAAGCTGTTGGCTAGGTAGAGTGCCGTGGCATCACAGCTCACAGCAACCTCCAACTCCTGGGCTCAAGTGATTCTCCTGCCTCTGCCTCCCAAGTAGCTGGGCCTACAGGCACCTGCCACAATGCCTGGCTATTTTTTGGTTGCAGCCATCATTGTTTGGCGGCCTGGGCTGAATTCAAACCCACCAGCTCAAGTATATGTGGATAGCGCCTTAGCCGCTCAAGCCACAGGCGCCAAGCCCTTAATTACGAAATTTTTAAAAATTTTTTCTCTAAATAATCTCTCCTTCTATCAAAGTCATTTTTTTGAGTTTTGAGGTAGCTGCCTGTGTCCTAAAATGTTAAGAGTTTCAGGAAGCTGCCTGGGTTCTTGGAAACATTCTTGTTCAAAAAATGACCAGATACCCCAAAGTATGGCAAACAAGAAACAAAGTTTATTGAGCAAGAGAAAGATAGCTTTGTAGAGTAAGAGAAAGATAGCAAGACGTAGGCTTACAGAGCAAGGTACGTTCACCATAGATAACAAACAGGCTCCCACGTGGTCACAAAGAAAAGGTTTTGAATAGGGCTGGCGATTCTCTTTTACATTGCCTGTGTTGGGCCTACCTCATGGTTCAGAGGTCACCTTGGAATCAGAATCTTACTGTGCATGTGGACCTCCCATGGTCCTCTCAGAGGGACCACAATGTAGATTTAAGTTAATGACATGATAATCAGTATGAAGCTGTTCCAGGTCACCTTCAAGACTCTATTGTACCTGGCGCTGGGCTAGAGAGTCTTCTACATCCTTTTGCAGTTGACATGATAAGTTTTGATTGGTAGATTGGTAGGATGTTCCCTCCTCCCCAGGTGTAAGCAAACACTTGGGACAAAATAAAGGTGGTCAGCATGAAACAGGGGTCCCCTGCCCTTGTCCTCCTTTTCCAGGAGAGCTAGATTTTTAGTTAACTAGCTAATGATTGCATTTGTTTATTTTAGTAGCTCTTTTCATGGTGCATAGCTTTTCAACTACTTTATAGTCATTGGTTGTTCATGCATATTTAAGTGTGAGCAAATATAAAGCTGACGTTAAACTATGTGTACATGGGGGTGGTTTTCTGAATAATGGGCTTCACTTTGAGATGAGTTGGGGAAGTTAGATATTTTTATTTCTGGACCCAAAATGTCAACATAAGAGATGTTTCCTTTTGAAATCTTTATTTTCTTTAGAGGAAAAATTTCCAGTATTGTGCTTAGTAGATAGAAATGTCGCTGGTGTTATTCACTCATGGGGCAGAGATGGTCTGATTGTTGTGCCTATAAAGTTGCAGTGAATACAGCTTTCACCTCTGGGCCTGGCCCATACCTTCTGAAATTCTTGAATTCAAAGCCTGTTTTCAAATCCTCCAGAGAAGCAAGCTCTATATCTCCCACCAATAATCCTCATTTTGTTTATTTGTGATAAAGCAGTAAGTACTTAATAATAAACTTCTCTGGAAATAGGGAATGAGTGAATTCTACTTACGGTTAGAATCCTGAAAGTTATTCTTTATTCTGGTCAGTAAAATCTCTTCCATATAACTTTAGAACACACACAATACTTCATTCAAAATATGCATGTTTAGGACAATCATTAGCTTTATGGAAATGGTTTAACTGGGCTGCAAATGTACACTGTATCACAAAAATAGGCCAAAACTTGACTATTTACTTTCTTTCCAAAGACAATGTTCATCATAACTGAAAATCCAGATTAATAAAGTGAAAATTGAATTTTCTCACATTACCTTCAATTCTATTCAAGTGTTATGTTATAGCTGCAAGTGATACCACAAGTGAAATTGGTCTTTAACTTGATTAGAAACATTTAAATTCCTTAGTTCAAAAAATAGTATATACACATGCTCGTAGCTAAAAGAGCAAACCACTTCCAATTTTACGGTCAAATAGACAAAAAGGTGGTTGTGGATCAATGTCATTTTAAGCTCTGAGTTTGCTAGCTGTTCCTGCATCACCACAATCAATTTTAGTGACTAGGATTTATCTTACTTTGACCAGACAAATATTCATTTAATCATAAAGTTGTCAGGCTCTGATAGAGGGAGAAAAACAACACATATGCTAGTGATCATGCATTTATAATTTTTATTATTTTATGATACAGTTACCAATAGAATATTTGTATTTCTTTTTTAATTTTTTTTCCTTTGTAAATAGTTGATGATGAAGCTTGAGCTTCTAGGCCAGTAGGTTCTCAAACTTCCTAATGCTGTGACCCTTTAATATAGTTCTTCATGTTGTGGTGACCTCCAACCATAAAATTATTTTTGTTGCTACTTCATAACTGTAATTTTGCTACTGTTAGAAATCATAATGTAAATATCTGATATGCAGGATGTATTTTAGGCGACCCCCTGTGAAAGGGTCATTCGACCCCCAAAGGGATGGAGACCCACAGGTTGAGAACCATTGTTCTAGGCAATATTGTTAATTGCTAATCTATTTGGCTGCCTAAGATCTTCTCATTATACATGGTTAACAGTAAATGATAAATTTCTGCACTGGCTTTGAAAGTCCCTGATTCTTTGTGTGCCTCTTAATTGGGCAAGAAGTATAAAGCTTCTTAGGAGAGCTTAGTGTAAAATGCTTTTCTTCAGCCAGCCTATCCAAATTCAAGATCAAAGCACTTAACATTGATGTCATGTTAGTGATAAAGTAATTTACAGGAGAAATGAAAAGAGTAAAAAAAGGAAACTGGATCAAGAGAACCAACGGCTTTAAAAAGCCTTTCCTTTTAACAAATGTTAGGGTGAAAAGGTGACACCTTTCCCTCAGCCACCATAAGGCTCACCTGACACTCCTGTAACAAAAAACAGGCTAACAAAATATAGCATAACAAATGTATTTAAACAAAGAAGTTTTCCATGATACAGGAAGTTCCAGAAATGAATTACTTTTATGCTTAGCTTTGATGAAAAATGGGCGGCCATGTAGAAAGGCAATTGAACAAAAAGTATGTGATATAATAGTAATAGCCTGAGGGGTGAAAAAACCCAGCAAGACCTATATTCTTCCTGGCCTCTCTGTGTAGTTCCTTCCTCTTGAGCATAGGACAGGACACTTTCTGGAAGGAGGGTCTTCTAACCTACTATCAGATAAGTTGGAGAATTTCTTTGTAACCCACTCTTTCATAGAAGGGCAGGGGAAGGTTAAAGCAGTATTTTGTGGTTGGCTTTATAATGAAACGATGATGAAAAATTTAAAAAAAAATTTTAATGAAATGACAATGGCAATGCAAGCTACCATAACCTCTGGGATGGCAAAACCAGTGTTAATAGGGAAATTCATAGCAATAAATGCCTACATTAAAAAGATGAAAAGATCACAAATTAACAACCTAATGTAACATCTCAGGGAGCTAAAAAAAAAAAAAAGAATAAACCATACCAAAGGCAGCAGAAAACAAAAAATAATAACAAAGATTAGAGCAGAACTAAATGAAATTGAAACAATAAACACTACAAAGGATCAATGAAACACAAAGTTACTTCTTTGAAAAGATAAACAAAATGGGCAGACCACTGGCTAAACTAACCAAGAAAAGACGGGTTTCAATAAGCTCAATCAGAAATGAAAGAAGAGAATTTACAACTGAGACCACAGACATACTTCACTGCTGCTGTTTATCACGAGGCCTCTCCATCTGGTTAGTGGGAATATAAACCAGGCTTCACCAATTTTTTGACCTGCTGATTTTCAGGTATTTCCCCCCCTTCCCCCCCCCAGCTTTGTGTAGTTCCTCTCATGCTTGCACAGATTTGTATTCCACAAAGACTCCCAGGGTCCCTCTGCATACCCCTGAAGCTCTACCTTGGTGCAGCTCTTTCTTCTCAGTACTCTGCCCTATGCTTACCCACCAGAATTTCATATTATGTCTCCTCAACTCAGTTTAGTAAACTATTGGCTTCTGTTTCAATTTATCTTCCTTGTGATGCAGCCTAGAAAATCACTGGGATCACCTCAGCTGATTCTCTTCCTGAAAATACATACATTTTGTGTTATCTGTTGCCCAATGCTGTGGTCTGAGTGTTTGTGTTCCTCCAAAATTCACAGGTTGAAACTTAATCTCCAGTGTGGTAATATTAAGAGTTGGGGCCTTGGGGAAATGTGGTTAAGTGATGAGGGCTCTGCCCTCAAGAATAGGTTAAGTTCTTCTAGAAGAAGCTGAAGAGAGTGTGTTTGCTCCTTCTGCCACATAGGGATTCAGCAAGAGACACCATCTTCAACACACTTCGCCCTCATCAGAAACCAAATCTGCTGGCACCTCCATCGCGGACTTACCAGCCTATAGAACTTCTATTGACTAAGGAATTTCTATTGTTTATAAATTACATGGTCTAAAAATTTTTATAGCAACCAAAAGAGACTATAAGACCCTTGTCTGAAAATAGTTGTTTAATGTTTTTTTCAAAATTTTCAGTGGCTAATGGTGGGATGACAGTTGACATAATAACATCCTGCATTAATAAAAGCAAAAGTTCCAAAATAAATGCTTTCTATTATAAGGCA
>CAUYPK010034189.1:0-53050 GCA_963574355.1 Loris lydekkerianus
ATAAATTGTGGTATATGTACACCATGGAATATTATGCAGCCTTAAAGAAAGATGGAGACTTTTCCTCTTTCATCTTTACATGGATGGAGTTGGAACATATCCTTCTTAGTAAAGTATCTCAAGAATGGAAGAAAAAGTACCCGACGTGGCTCCTTTAGAGGAGAAAGGAACTGGCCTTCTCTTTGCAACAGTCCCGTGAGAGAGGGAATGGAGGACCAATCCAAAGAGGGAATGTGACCCAGAAGTTTCTGGAGCTCTATATATTTAGTACCATATGTCTGAAAGTTTTCTAAAGCAATCATCCCTTTAATTTCATTTATTTATTTTTAATGTATTTATTTTTATATGGGTCATCCTCCATAAAACCCTTAATCTTATTTTTATGTCAACTATAATCTAAAATAAACTAATGTTAAGTTTCCTTGCATATTTCTAGTTTTCCTTGGTGATAATTTTGGACCTGAGTACGCCACACTCAGTCCCTGCATTTGTGCTTATTTGTGCAAAGCTACAGGCTCAAAGTTACCACTTCAGTAATGTCATTTTAAAGAAATGCAATTGTTCTCAACCCACAGTTTGCTTAACCTCACCAGACCCAGGGGTCCCCAACCCCTCCAGGGTAAGCAACACAACCATAATGCAACATCCTCTTACATAACAGCACTAGGTTTTTTACTTCATATAAACAAAGTATTTTTTCTTGCCTATCTTAATGATCAGCAAGACAGAGGCAATGTAAATTTTGCCTCTAAGATCCTTAGTATTCAGCAAATTAGGTATTCAAGTGCTGACATCTATATAATAAATGTAATGATGTGTGAATTTACTTTCTTGATTTATCAGTATATTCACATCAAAATAGGTACCTAATGATCAAGAAGAAAAAACAAAATTAATCTATCAATTAGTCAACTGTAGAAAAGTGACTTTGATGCACCACTGAAGTCTTTCATTTAAAAAAATCCAATCGTTTGCAAACATATGCATAAGCGCCCACATTCAAAATACTCAAGGTAGGGTTCAAGGACCAATAGCATCTGGAATACCTAGAGCCTGTTAACATTGCAAATTCTCAGGCCCTACCCAAGACCTCCTGAATCAAAATTTAGCAAGATGGCCATGCCACAGTTTAAGCAACTTGAATGACGACACACACTAGCAGAATGATGAAGTTAATATGGTGCACATATGCAGGTTGAGACATAACTCAACAGGCATTACCCAGGATTTTAACTGAGCACATCAAGCAAGCTGTGAAAGCGCTTAGGCTCTCTCTGCTCTTCCCTTCCACGTGTACTTGCCTACAGCAGAGCATATTATGATGACTTTATTTCCCTAGTTTAGTTTATTTTAGAAGTTAAATTGAATGCCAAAATGAAACAGTGCCTATATTTCTTAAGACAAGTTCATGACACATGGTTATATGTTCACTTAACACTACTTGTGTGAATTAAAATCCATCTCTGTAAGTGGAAATGGCAGGCCTACTAAGTGATAGGCCATTTTGGAAAAGAAAATCCAGTCTTTGACGGTTTCAAGTGAACTCTTCAGTTGTCATCTTCTTAGAGCCTACTGTATCCTAAACTTGAAAGTACAAGTAGGTGGACATTTTTTAAATGAATCTATCTAAATCTCCAACTTTTCCCCCCATTGCATGTTTTGCCAAAAACATCTCTACTTTCTTATCCCAATACCACTGATTGGTTCAAATGGGCTTATAATTCAAGACAAAATTTTGACAGTCTTGGTTTGCCAAGTCCCATCAAATCCAATCCAGCTAGAGAAATAAAAGACAGAAAATAATCCAAATAGTAAATTTTACGCTAACATCAGGTATGCCTTTGTCATCTAGACTTTTCTTTTTACTCTTCTAAATACACAAAATTGGTAATGTTATGTGATATTGCTGCTTTAACTATAATTCTGCCATAAAATGGGCAATACTCCCAGAATCTACTGACTTGTTTACTTTGGACGTTCAACTAGAAATTTGAAATATCTTTCTGAACTATATTATAAATGTTGGAAACTACAACAGCTATTTTTTATTGGACAATTCTTTAAAGTTTATGATTAATTCTAATGAATATGTGGGGGAGATTAGTAACTAAGTGAAGATACTTTTTATTTGTTTTTTCATTTTTACAATGCTTTCTTCAAACTAATCAAAATCATAAATATATGAGATGTAAAGAAAGTCAACTATAATTAATTTTAACATTGGAATAGCGAATAGCCAAGAAAAATTATGGTAATGAAAATTACATAAAATAATATTTTTTCAACTAGTCAATAAAAACATGTACATAACCTTGACATATAATGAATAAGTGATGTTATTTTAAAATGGAAGAAATTTGCATCCTTCTGCGTACCTCTGTCATTGCTACCATCAGAAATGTTTTTGTTCCCATGCAAGATGCAAAGACTGAAATTTTAGGCTCATGTGGTGACTGCAGCACCATATGGACATTCTTTAAGCAATCAAGAAATTCATGAACCGTTGGTCATACTGCAGAAAATTATCCAAGATTGTCATATCTGTGGCAATCATTTATTCCTACCAGGACCTGAAAAGAGAAACCAGCATTTGTGGAGTGTCTACTATATGGCAGACACATATACATACCCTACTTCATTAAAGGAATCCTCCCATAACTTTAGGAGTGAGCTCTTACCAGCCCCATTTGTACTGACATCTGAGAAGTCCAAGATAACACTGTCAACATGTGACCAATATAAGTCAGTGGTAGAATCCAAGTCTTAATAGATATTTTACACTAAAGACCATTGTCTTTAATTCATGGAAACCCTACCAGCTAAGTTACAATTGTACTTAAATTTTACAGATGAAAAAATGAAACACATAGGGCCCAAGATTGCACAGCCTGGAAGTGACAGAGCCAGAATTAGAACTCAAACTGCCTATAGAGTTCATGGTATTAACCATGATGTCATCCTGCCTAGTCAGATTTTGGTTCCAGACGCTGTACTGGGCACACGTACACACGCTTTTGACCCACCCTGTGGCCCATTAAAATATTACTCATTCTATGTTGTTACTGGTATTTCCTTTTTTAGCTATACTAACTATTATTTGATGAAACTTAAAAATTTTATAACAGTATAACACTTAAAATTACAATAGAAACCACCACCAAGAGAACAGAAATCAGAAACTGTTGAAAGCTGTGGTCTCTGGAGAGTGGAACTTGTGCTCAGTGGCACAGAAAGGTAAAATTTATTGTTTAGTTAATTTAGTTTGAACTGTTTGTCACTGTATCAATTTTCTACGTCGTTATTGTTTCATTTAGAGAAAAAAATTAAAGAAAGAAAAAAACAAAACAAGGGTGTAGAAGGATGAAAGGTGAAAACACGTGCATGAAATTGCACACAGCAGAACGTTTTGCCGCTGTCCAAAGGATGGGGGCAGGCTTATTGTCAGGCCGTGGAAAGGTCTTTGAAACATACGCTAAACAAAAAGATTATCCTGGTTCACAGAATATATGGAATGTGGAGTTGCTTGTATAATACACAATTGTATCTGTTTGTATATGCCTTAAAAATATAGAGAAAGCTACAAGTCCAAGGTTCCTGTGAGGAGTAAAACTGCTGCAGGGGAGAATCAGAAAGGAGGATTTGACTTACTACTCATTAGATGTGAACATCTCTATATCTAGATATGTAGATCTATCTATATATCTATAGATATTATAGAGCATCTAATATCTATAGATATTAGCTCTATATCATCTACTTCTATACTATTTTTACAATAACCTTAATTTTGATGTGTGGTTTAAAAAAACTTTAAAGTCACTGCATCAGGTCCTCCTGGAAGCCGACACTGAGAGGTGGGAGTGCGAGTGGTTTATTGGAGGAGAAGCTGGTGCAAGATGCAAAGAGGAGGGAGCAGAACCGGGCAAGGGAAACCTTAAGACCACCAGGCAGACTTCTCACAGTGAAGGGGAAGGAGGAGGAAGCAGGGCTGGGACGGGAGCCTAGATCACAACACAGATCTGACAGAAACACTGCAAACCAGTGGGAGCTGCAGAGCACACACGGTGTGGGGGCCGCACGGGAGGACTGCAGCCTTGGCTGGAAAGCCGAAGTGGACCCCACCATGGTACTAGTGGTTGGAGGCTGCCACCTACCTTGCAGCTGAGCAGCAAGTTCTTTCTCAAAGCTGCACAGGCAGTGCAGCTTCCCAGCTCCCGTAGCATGGTAGCCCCTCAACACCCATGGCCCATAGCCCTTGTCCCCCTCAGGGCAGGCACTGGGACTCCACCAGCAGGTGCCCAGGGCCAACCCCTATGGAGGCACGGGCACTCTCAGGCTACGCCAGCTCACAAGGGCTTCTGGCTTCTGTTTCCTTTCTCTACAAGGAGTAAATTGAAACCATTCCTGAAAGGACATTTCCTTTTTTGAATTTTATCCTAGTACCTCCCAGGACTCCGTTTATAGATAGGGTAGGGATGGAGGAAAGGTCAAAGTCTCTTTTAATACCCAGAACAGAACCTTTTCCTTAAACAAACAAAATCCTAAAAATCCCCAAGCTCTATAAACTCTAGCACCAGTGTAGTGTAACACGCTCAGTTCTCAAAACTCTCTGATGGGTGGAGATGATGAGAGCTCATTAGGAGGGAGGGAAGAGAAAGGAAATATTATATTATTTAGCACTAAAAAAGGAGAAATGAGCTATTGAGTCACCAAAAGACATGAAGAAGGCTTAAATGGAAATTGCTAAGTGAGTAAAATCCAGTTGAAAAGGCTACATGCTATATGATTCCAATAATACATGTATGAAATTTAGGAAAAGGCTAAACTATGGAAATAGTAGAAATATCAGTGGTTGCCAGGGGGTTAGTTGGGAGGGGAATAAAAGAGGGAAGGACAAATCGGTAGAGCACAGGGTGTTTTTATGTTTGTAAAACTACTCCGTATGATACTGTGGAGGTGGGGATAGAATTTATTTGGTTACATGAATTGCTTTTGTACTGTCTGAATCAAAGTTACAAGTATGCCCATCACCTGGATAGCGTGCATTATACCCAACAGATGTGAATTTACCCCATGTCTCCTGCCCCCTCACCTCTCCTGCCCTCTCTCACCTGTTTGCTTTCTGTTGGGTTTTACTACCAAATATGCACATAAGTTTTGATTGATTAGTTACAATTTAATACTGAGTATGTATAGTGTTAGTTCTTCCATTCTTGCAATACTGCAAAACAAAACCATGAGGAAATATCACCTAACTCCAGTGAGAATGGCTTTGATTGATGTTTTTATTTGTTTATTTAGACAGAGTCTCACTCACCCAGGCTACAGCCTCAGCCAAGCTCACAACAACCTCAAACTGAAAAGGTTCAAAGCACTCCCTTTTTACTCAGCTTTCCAAGGGGAGGGAGAGTCTCACTCTTCCTCAGGCTGGTCTCAAACTCCTGAGCTCAAAGGATCCTCCTGCCTCTGCCTCCCAGAGTGCTAGGATTACAGGTAGGTACCACTCCACCTGGCCACGGCATTGGTCAATGTTTTTGTAAATGTAAAACTACTTTTAAAGATATTCATTCAAAACAAATTCTACTCTCATAAACCTGATAGTCCAGTGAGGGGTAAAGGTAATGGTGTAGGAAATGGGTAAATAAACAAAGTGATGGCAATGAATGACATACTAAGCTAGAAGGTGGGACGTATTATGGGGAAAAGTAAAAACCAGGAGAGCTGAAGGGTGGCTCCCTGGAAAGGGGCACTGCAGGGTTATACGGAGAGGTGAGGGAAGAGCTCACGGACTAGACAACTCCTGAACACTTTGAGGTGAGGGAGTGAACCACAGGATAGCTGAAAAAATAACATTCCGGGCCTGGGTGGTGAGTTGGAAGGCAAATGGGAGTGAACTGGAGGGGATTAAGGTCAGAGAAGGGGAACAGGAAGTGGGAGTCAGGACCTGCAAGTCTTTGTTTGTTGTTTGTTTGTTTTTGTTGGGGATTCATTGAGGGTACAATAAGCCAGGTTACACTGATTGCAATTGTTAGGCAAAGTCCCTCTTGCAATCATGTCTTGCCCCCATAAAGTATGACACCTGCACGTCTTTCTTGGCCATTGGGATAACTACACTTTCACTCCAAAGGGGACAGGCAGTCATGGCAGGCGTGGAGTGGAGGAGTGACATGTTCTGACAGCTCCCTTTCTGCCACCATGTTCTGAATAGACAGTACAGGGGGTAAAGATAGATGTGAGGATCCTAGTAGAAAGCATTGCTAACCCAGGCAGGAGCCAGTGAAGGTTTGGACAGAAGTGCAAAGAAATGTTCACAGTCCAAATACACTTCAGCACAGACCCCACACCATAGACGGGCTCCAAAGGGGCTTCCCACCTGGGTCAGGGGAGCCTCCAAGTGGACCCAAACTCCCTCCCTAAGGCCTCTCATCCTATGCAGCCATCTGTGATACAAGTTTCGATTTTTGCCTTAGTTGACTGGTCCATGGGGTTGAGGGAAGAGAAGAGGCCTTTTCTCTTCAGTCTTCGTGGCTTTTATTTTTAGATTTCAGAATATTACACAGATCACCATGAAAGGAGCTCAAGCTGTGTAGACTGGTTCCTCTGCTAACCAGTTCCATGGCCTTGACTAATTTACTTCTGGTTTCTTAATATAAAAATTATAATGATACTTGCTTTATAGGCTTGATGGGAAGAGGAAGTAAGTTTTGTTTTGTTTTGTTTCAGTTTTTGGCCAGGGCTGGGTTTGAACCTGCCACCTCTGGTATTTGGGGCTGGTGGCCTACTCCTTGAGCCACAGGCACCACCTGAAATAAGTAATATTTAGCACATAGTAGGTATTCATACAATGGTACTTTTATCCAACTAAAAGATGCCTGCTGTCAGTGCCAACCCCTGACCCAGGCAGGAGTGCAACACCTTGGAAGCAGTAGTCCAAACAGATTCTGAAGAAGTCAACAACAAGGACGTTCTCAATCAAGTCTGATAGGGCCACCACCTCCTCAGAGTACCCACATGACAGTATCAAAGGGTATTCTAACCTATGCTAAGTTGTCCATGTGATTCCTGAGAGCCTCCTGTTTTCTGTTGAGTACTCACATGGGATGCGAATATACTCACACTCAGTACCTACCTGGATGTCCATTATCACCATCCTCCAGAGACAGAGTCTCACCTTGTTGCCCTCGGTAGAGTGTGTGGCCTAGCTATTTTTCTGTTGCAGTTTGGCCTGGGCCGCGTTTGAACCTACCACCCTCGGTATATGGGGCCAGGGCCCTACTGACTGAGCCACAGGCACCGCCCCCAAGTGTGTTCTTTTCAGGCCCCTGACTGTCCAGCCAGATCAGCATTGTTTATAAAGTCAACCACAGGCAGCATATGAATAGATATGTACTCCTCTGGCTGTCTAGTCATCCAGGCAAAGTGAATAACAGACTGTATTATTCCAGTTCTGCCCACTGAGAGCATTTCCCTTTCCCAAGGTCTTTTTGGACACTCCCTATTGGACATTGTGAAGTTGCAGCCATCCTACTGCTAGCCAATACTGACATACCATGCGTGACCATCTGTGATACAGGGCTCAGATTTTTCTTCCTTAGTCGACTGGTCAATGGCATTGAGGGAAGAAGAACAGAGAAGAGGCCTTTTCTCTTCTGTCCTGATGGCTTTTTTTTTTTTTTAATTTCAGTATATTACAGGAGTATAAATGTTTTGATTACATGGGTTGCTTTTAACACTGCTGAGTGAAAGTTATAAGTATTCCCAGCACCCAGATAGTGTTCACTGTACCCATTTGGTATGATTTCACCCCGTCTTCCCTTGCCCTACCCCAACTGCTTGATTTCCACTGAGTTTTACTTCTATCTGTGCACATGAATGCTGATCAGTTAGTTTAAGTTTAATAGTGAGTACATGTGGTGCTTTTTTTTTCATTCTTTAGAGACTTTACTTAGGATAATGGTCTCTAGTTCCATCAAAATTGTTACAAAAGGGATTAAGTCATCTTTCTTCAAGGATGAGTAGTATTCCAGCATGGGTGCAGAGAGAAAGAAACACTAATGCACTGCCGGTAGTACTGCAAACTAGTACAACCTCTATGGAAAACAGTATGGAGAGTCCTCAAAAAACTAAAAGTAGGCCTATCATTTGATACAGCAATCCCACTACTGGATATTTACTGAAAGGAAGACAAGAACTCAAATGTTTATTGCTGCACAGTTTACAATTGCAAAGATGTAGAATTAACTCAAGTGCACATCAGTTCATGAGTGAACTAAGAAAATGTGGTGTGTATTCAGCATGGAATGCTCCTGGTGGTTTTGCCCTCAGGCCTCATGTTAGCACACAGAGCTGCAGTAGTTTGTACAAGCTTGAGCCATGTTTTCTGGAAGAAGGTAGACCTTCTCTTCTCCCAAGCAGCAGTCAAACTTTCTGACCTTCATTCTAATTGGTTCTGCTCTATTCATGTGTCTGCTTATGATTGCTCTGACCATGAGAAAGTCAATCACTGATAGGCTTATTCTCAGTGATATAAGAATCCATGAACTTAACAATGGGGTTATTGTGGTGAAATTACACTGTCTAGCTAAGCCTGCTCCAGGTTCACTGGGGAATTTATTGGGAGGGTAAACTCTACCCAAAGTTGTAACTGCTAAGTGCCCAAAAGAAAATCTAGGTGACATCAAGAAGGGAAAAGAGGAGAATGAACAAGAGATTCAATATTCTGCCTACTATGAGGAGCATGGAAGTGAGACAGCAGAGAGAGGAAACCCAAAGAAGGTGCATGAATGAGCAGGTCACTGCTGCAAGCACCTGGGGTTCAATTCCCCTGGGAACATCGGGGAGATGGTATAGAACTAGCCTCAGAATTGTCCACTGCAAAGGACAACTTACTAGTCCATCACTTGCTGAGAACAACTCCTCGAGGCGTCTCCCAAAAACACTCAAATCATCAGATGTAGCTGCTTCCAGGAGGAAGCAGGCAGAACAGTGTATAGGAACTGAGGGGTGAAGAAATCTGGGTGAAGTTCCAACAGCATCTCCTCCACAGAGAAACAATTTAATGTTGTATTCTCAAAGTCGGTGTAAAGCATCAGAGGAAGCCTTTACAATCTCTCCCTCTCTTCCTGAATTAGAAGTGGTAGAGGAGAGCTATGGGACCAAGAATTGCAAACTTGGGTGAATGCTTTTTATCGGCTATGCAGTGTTGAAGTGTTGGCCCAAACACTTGTCCAAGGCTCCATTCCAAATCTGAGAAGTTGGACCAGATAAGCTCTAAAATTTCTCCCAGTTCAGACATGCTGCTTTCTGTGAGTTTTCAGGATACTTGCCATGATGGTGGCTATGACAGAAATATAAATAACATAAATAATACAAAGTTATATTCCCAAAAAGCAGAGAAGCCTTTTGCCATCTCTGGTGGAAGTGGTCTTTGGGGTTGATGCTTCAGGGTTTTCGCTCTATAATCTCTGCAAAAAATCTTTACCACTTCCATCTTTACCACTAAAATTGAGGCACCCTTAAGGACATTTCATAAAAGAAATCCACACCAAAGCAAGGAGCAGCTGCAAATATGCACTTTTTCCCAACTCGATTTTAAATGTCAATGCACAGTTCGCTTACAAAAAGGGGCAGGAAATGAAAAATAATTATTTAATGGGAGGGTATAATTATACTGAATGCCGTCTGCAATTGACTTGGGATACTAACCAGGGAAAACCAAGAACCAACTAAATTAGACCTTAACCAACCACAGGGAAGTTGGAAAATTTATAAAGTATGCCAGACTGCAAATAGTCTTGACCTTGGGAATAAGTTCTTGACCTTGGGAAAACTTGTGAAGTGATGCGAATTTTTCTGGGAATCCTCTAGGTAGATTTGAAAGCATTAAATAGACCCCAAATTTGCAAATTATTATGGTTCAAAATAAAAGTTCACTTCTGGAAAATCAGGACTGTTCTGAGAAAATTTGACAGGGGTCAGAGGAGAAGCCTGGGTATGAGGCAGAATCAAGCCCTGCCTGTCCAAGGTCACTTGCTTTGCTTTCAGGGGGTATGTTGCTAAGCAATCTGATTTCATCTCTGTCACTCTTACACCCTTTGGGCCCCTCTCTCTAGCGCTGTCTTCTGCCTGTACCATTATTGACCTGGACCTAGGACATAGCATCATTTGCCTTTAGCACTGTCAATCATACTTACACTGTTTATAGCAGAATACTCTGCAGGATGTGGGGATGTTACCAATTTGTGTGTCTTCTAGGAAGCTGAGCAGATGCTTTGTACTTAGCGTCTCAGCTTCTGTACTTCTGACCTTTATAGGAAAATTCAAACCAATGCTGAACAAGTGTTATGAAGTGGATGTGTTGTACGTTCGAGTGATTTGCTTTTAAATTTTATGATAATCAAGTTAATGTGGACAAATAAACGCAATGCTACAATGACACTTAGTTGCAATAATTTTAAAGATATGACCTTGTCTTTCATATCTGTTCATTTTCTCTGTATCATTTTTTTTAATGTTTTTCCCCTGTGTTGCTTTAGATATTAAAATAGGAGAGGCATTGATTTTAAATAAGTTTTTATTATTCAATATTTCCTTAAAATAAAGAAAAAGAAAAGCATTCATAATTAATTGCTACCATAGGATCTATCCAAATTAATTACAATTGGGTCTGTTTAGTTTAACCTTTCAAAATAATAAGTTCTAATCATGAAGTGAAAAGAATAAAATTACTTATAATCTTATCCATATAAATAAATAGCACTTGATAATTTATTAAGCATGCTTCCATTTATTATCACATTCATGGCTCCAGATAATGCTTTTAGGCAGGAGATAGATATAACTTCATCTTACATGTATATAGATGAAAGCTGAGACTCAGAGAAGCTAAGTAACTTGCCCAGGGATAACTCCGTGTTCAGAGTTATGTTCAGAGAGTTCCTATTCTGGCTCTAGTCTCACCTTATCCTTACAATGGGAAAGACCATGGTCTGCCTGCAGCAGACACGGTGAAATGGCAAAAGGTTTCCCTGTCTCCACACTCTCTGTTCTATAACTTTTCCCTTTGACACTTGTGTCCAAAACCTCTCCTGCTAATTTCTTACCAAAACCTATGCTCCAAGAAGATTTAAAATTAGTTAATATGAGTGTTCAGGCTAATATTTTCTTTCCCAGATGAATTTTACTTTTAACATAAGCTCTAGGGATAAATGTTTTAGGGAGCTTTGAGCTAAAAATCTGTCGCAGAGAGTTTAGTGAGAAGGAACTGTAAGGTGGGATATAGGGAAGGAGCTTGCTTTACAACACCAGTTCTGTCTGTTGGGCAATAAAGTCTTTCATGATTAAACTAGGTTTTTCTTTTCTTTTCTTTTTTTTAAGCTTTCTTTACTCATGTTATCCTCTGTATTCTTCATAATTTATTATAAAAAATTCTTTGGGCTTGTACCCTCCATGAATCCCCAATTAAAAAAAAAATTTAAAAACAAACAAAAAAAATTATTCATGAAGTGAACCACATAATAAAAAAAAAAAAAAATCCTTTGGGGAATTTTATTGTGAAATGAAAAATCAAAGCTTTATTCCAAAACATGGTTTCTCAAAACTTGTTCTCTTAGAAACCGAGTGGCTTTTGTGGTTTACACTTTCATCACTGGCTAAAACATATTTTCCAAAGGGGAGAGCCACATATGCCATTGGGGCCCTACTGGCTTTGGCAACCCTTGAAAGCATTTTTTTTGTCTTTTGGTGACTTTGGTCATCCAACACTTAGTTAACTTCATAGACATGATGTAATTATTCACCGGACTCTGTGTATGAATTTTTTTGGACATTTATTTTTTGTAACGATGAACGTTGGAAAACTGCAGATTTTTTTCATTCATTGATTGAAATACTCAAGTTAGTTCTTTTGGGTTATCACTCTGTTTATTCTAGTATTTGCACACTCAGAAAAATAATCACAATAAAAATTTCCAAGATTAAGTATAAATTTTGAATATCAGAGAATATCTTTGCTATGCAGACATAAAGTAAGTTTTTTCTATGCATACTCTATTTATTCTAGGAAAATGTGTATTAAAAGGAAAGCCAGGTTTTGATCTGTGTATTAGGGGTAGTGGGTAGTCATGAGCAAAATCAGGGGGAGGGGAATAGAAGAGCTGGGAAGCTGAAAGTGTGATTCAGTTTGTAATCAGAATGAAATCTGAGTCTGGACTTAGCCACCAGTAAACCACGCGATTTTAAACTAGTCATGTAACTCAGCTGAGCCTCTCTTTTCTCAGCTGTAAAATGAAGGGTTGGACACCAATATGTTAAGAATCCACCCGACACACTAGGGTTCCAGCAATCTACTCTACCAGACACGGGGAAAAGAGCAAACAGTAAGAAACTCCTAAAGTTTCTACCCGAAAGTCTTGGCAAGAAGCCAGCCCCAGGCTGGGGCCTCTGCTGAATTCAATGCTGGGCCACTGCCTTTTTAACATGTCAGAGTCCAGAGACACCAGAGTGGAACTTCTCTAATGCTATACATACCCGTACATGATCAATACACTGTTAGATCAATAAACATCGTTACTTAGCCTTAATAGATTTATTTTGAATTATTGTCTGGGACATAGACATTTAATAATTTTTTGGATTTTATTCCCAGAGATAGCTCAGAAAGGATGAATATCCAGTTGCACTTTAATCCACTCTGGTTGAGTACGCTTGGGCCAGAATTCACTAACCAAGCCCAGAGGGGCTCAGAGTACAAAATCAATCCATGCTAGGATTTGACTTCATTGAGTACAAATGTTCCCAGGTGTCTGTAACAAGACGATTAGTTGGCTCCAAGTCCCAAGTGGAAAAAGATGCCCACATATAACAGCAAGGAAGAAAAACTACCAAATGCATAAATTATAGTTTTACTGGTGACCTAAGGCTTCTACTGAGCCTCAGGCCTTGCTCAGAGTTATCAGCACATAAAAACGTGCTTTGAACTTACTCCCATTTATGCTTCTGTGTTTGAAATTTATACTAACTTATAAAAATTTAGCTGCATTTTTATTTACCCATTACTAATGGCCTTAACCAAGGCAAATGCAGTTATTTACAGTAAGTTATTATCCATTTTAAGAGAATCTCTAAGTTGATCTATCAAGTTGTGTCAACTTGATCATTTTTCTTCCTTTCCACAGACATTTGGCAAAGTGGTGTGTAGTCTACCCAATAAATGGAAAAGAAGATCTATCCCAGCACTCAGGGCTAGCCCTGGGTGAGCAGTCATTCCGACAGGCAGGCAGCAGAGAAGCCTGATTTAAACTCTACATCCTAGAAAGGACTAAACCCAGGAGTGATTAGGCCGGGACCAAGGAAAGACTTTGGGGTTTTGTAAAATCAAATGCAATATTATATGAATGTGAGAGTTTATGCATTTTTCTTTTTTTAACTTAATTTTTATCAAATCATAACTGTATACATTTATGGGGTAGGATGTGATGATTTGATATACAATGTGAAACACTTAAATCAAACTAATTAACATAACCATCACCTCACTTATTTTTGTGGTAAGACATTTATAATATACTCTTAGTTGTTTTGAAATGTGCCTTTGCATTGTGCACATTAGGTGAGATCCCGCCAAATGCCCTCCCTCCACTCCCCGTCCTCCTTCCTCTTCCCTCTCCCTCCTCTCCCCTCTTTCTAGACTATCTTTATATTTTATCATTTTTATTAATGTGTAAGTGTTTATATATTGGTTTCATTATAGTATTGAGTACATTGGATACTTTTTTCCATTCTTGAGATATTTTACTAAGAAGAATATATTCCAGCTCCATCCAGGTAAACATAAAAGATGTGAAGTCTGCCTCTTCTTATGGCTGCACATTATTCCATGGCATACATATGCCACAATTTGTCTATCCATTCACGGGTTGATGGGCCTTTAGGCTGCTTCCACAACTTGGCTATTGTGGATTGGGCTGCAATAAATATTCTGGTGCAAATGTCTTTGTTGTAAAATGATTTTTGTTCATCTGGGTAGATACCTAGCAATGATATTGCAGGATCAAATGATAGATCAACTTTTAGTTTCTTGAGAATTTTCCATACTTCTTTCCAAAAAGGCTGTATTAGTTTGCAGTCCCACCAGAAGTGTAGAAGTGTTCCTTTCTCTCCACATTCATGCCAACATCTGCAGTTTTAGGATTTTGTGATGTGGGCTAATCTTACGGGAGTTAGGTGATATCTTAAAGGGGTTTTGATTTGCATTTCTCTGATTATTAAAGATGATGAGCATCTTTTCATGTTGGTAGGCCTTGCGCCTATGTTCTTCAGAGAAGTTTCTGTTCACGTCTCTTACCCAAGTTTATGCACTTTTCTAAGAAGATAATTTATGATTCTTGAAAGAGTCTATGACTTGCAAATCCATGAAATCCATGTTTTAAAAAAATCCTTAGTTTAGGAAGTACTTGGGCAAAAACTTCCGAACATTACATCTGAAGGTACCAGGCACAGAGCAAAACATCAACTGTGACCAGGTTGGAGTAATGCCATGGGTACTAATTGGAGAAGAAAAAAATGTGGGATGGGAACGTGAATGTGCCTTGCCCAGAGGAGGGACGTTGTAAAATCAAATGCACAAGATACATTCCTAATATGAAGGCTGAGGTAGAGTGAGATAGATTACAAATGAAGAAGTCAGTTAAACTATCTTTGGAAAACGGGGAGCTCAAAGGTAAGATGAGGATGTCCTTGAGAAGTTCATGTTCTTGGTAGGCAGGAGGGTTGTTCTGTGTTTTGAACTAGAAGAAAACTTAACCAAGTAGATGTGGGCAGCATCCGGGGGTGTCACAGGGGTCATGATCTGAGTCATTGCTTCAATCTAGGACTAAGTAAAAAAAAGCATTGTGCTTTCCAGGAATGAGCAATGGTAACGTAAGCTTAGACGAGGTTGAGAGTTACAGAGAACTGATGGCAAATTTCATATAAGGATTTGGACCCAGGAAAATAATCAATTGCTTTGATGATAAGGCATGAACTAACAAATACACCAACCACAGAGTTTAGTGATAAGACAGCTATGCTTAAACAAAACTTGAGTTTGCAGGTCCAGGATCAACTCTCACCCCAACACTCTCATTTCCCCAAGCCTGGGTCCATATGCATTAGTTGGTATGTATGATTAGTCAATATATACGAGTACATGGGGAGAGGTCTGTGAACAGGCACCAGTGAGACAGAAGAAAGAGATGGACAATGTGAGGTGGCATAATACAAGTCCCTACTTTGGACTGTTTTGAACCCTTTGGAGTTTCTAAAAGAATATGAACATATTTATTCCTGAGCCAGGTGACACTTTCTTTGAGAGTTAAAAAAATCACTGGTAAAGATTTTAAAAAGAGGCTGAGTGATATTACACTGGGAATAAGGGGCTCATAATCTACAAGATTCAAATATTACTCTGAGACACCAAAAAGAGATGAGGCCTAGCCAAGTTCCATGTCCACTTCCTCTCCATTCTCTTGCTCTGTGGCTCCTTGACTTCTGCTCCAACTTTCAAGCTGAAAATACTCTCTTTTTGGCCACATGCTACCATATTTCTAGAATCTGCTGACCTCCACAGGGCAAGGCCACATTGAACACACCCTGCCTCGTGCCACTCCCACGTCATCTGTTCTCTCTAAATCACAGCAACCTTCCCAGCGCCTGCCCAATATTTCCAGCTATTTCTCGAGACAATCCCTAAAGGTGGATATCGCATAGGACTAGGTGCAGCTTTCTATTTAGATTTCATGGCAAAAACTCAGTTTGTTTAAAATGGCACATCTTTGCAGAGGAATTTCACATTTGGTGAAGACTTGAGAAGGTCCTTTATTCTTCCTACAGCCATTCACTATCATTATATTTCCTTCTAAATAATTATATTGCACTTAATTTGTGGAATGTTATTTCAGCTGCTGCAATCAGAAATAATTAGATGTATATGAGACTTCGTTCTTCATTGTCCAGCTGCTGCCTACAATTATGCCAGTCATTTGTGTTTATGATGTCATGGTTTGTTACCATGGTAACAAATATGCAGTCACAAATACCTCATTATCATTTCATTAGAGTGATGACATATTTATAGTATTCAGCAACAGCACATTGCCCTTTAAATAATATGCTCCTATAAGCTGCACGTGAGTACCCTTCTTCCTCACTGTACATTTTCCCCTGCGATTTGCATCATGTTCTATATATACTGCACACTATTTACTTGTTTTTAATGGAGAAAAATGAAAGCTTGTCTAAAAGAGATATGGTAATATAAAGGTATCAAAACAAGTGGATCTTGGAGAGGAGAAACACTTGTAATAAGAAATTCAAATTACTGCTTAATTACTACAAAAATTAAGCCAGTCAAGGCTTCATGAATAGCAGGATTTACCATTGTGCTTACTGAAAATACTAACCTTAAAAATGAGAACCAATAAAATCATACTTTAAATAATCTAGAATTACCTTTTCTTAGAGAGCTATCAATTATCTACCTGGACAGAATTACTTGAAATCTCAGCACTCTAATGACTTAAAACAAGTATAAATTTTGATTTTATTTGAGATGTGGAGACTGATAAACAATATCAGGTCCCACATTTCAGATTGTTCAATGAATATGGCTCTTTATTCTTGCTGCCACCATCTCCCTGCCTTTTTATGAATCCTATTCAGAAGTGAAACATTTATTCAGTTCAGGGAGATGCTCTCTGGAGGGGAAATAATTTTATCAGTCAGACTCCCTGGTGATCAGGCTGACTTGGAACTGCTGTTAATCAGCCTTTTTGACATGGTGGCTTGAATAGCACTTCCCATGATGCTTTGTGATCCCATCTCAACACTTTCCTTTTGAACTCACCATGAGTCATAAGTGCCTTTTTCTCCCTTTGTGTGTCTGAAGTTATCCCACTATTAACTCTAATTGGAAAGGTGCTTTTTGTTCCCATAGTGTAGTCATACACTAACCACTGAACTCCCCAGGCTGAAATTTCAGGAGCAGTAAAAACTTTACTTTTTTAATGACTGAGGGGAGTAAATAATGATAACTCTGATAACTGTATAGTTGTCAATAAGAAGTTTTGGAAAGGAGAATCAGAAAATTGTATAAATTCGACTTTTTAAGAATGTTTTGCTTCAATGTTCCAGCATGAGACTGATCTGTGATCACTTTAGGATTTGACAATTTCCAAATAAATAAAATGTTTCCATGAAAAAGAAAAAAACAGAACATTTTTATGGAAGTGGGGCATCCCAGGAAGGGACTTATTTGACAATCTGAGGAGCTTCCTGGTAAAGAACTGACCATGGGGAAAGAAAAGGGCTCGGATGAGAGCAATGCCTCCTGTTAGTGGGAAGTGTTTGGGGTACTAATGGATAGGTGTCCAGCCCACAAATGCCCTCTGGCTCACTTCCCAGGGACTCATGCCTAGGCCATCTAGAATATGCCCATGAGAAAAAACAGACTCATTTGAATCTCTGGAAAATCTGGGGAACAAGTATTAGGAAGCTTTGCTTGGGAAACTTGTAAGCACAAACTTCACAGAAGCCGACCCAGCCACTTCAGCCTTTATGTCCTTTTTGGAGCCCATGGCAGCCCCTCCAAGCAGACAGACACCAGTGGCCCAGAAAGCAAGCATCAATCACAGACATTCAGACCTGCCTTAACCATCACCACAAAAAACGCCTTTGTCTCCCACCCAAAGTCTAGCGCCCCTGGTGGACATTGGCTGCTTCACAATGATCAGAGCCGCAAAGAGTAAATCAGAAAAGCAGGAAGAATGGTGACTTCTACGTGGTAGCTGAAAGGATGCATTTGTGGATTTATCAAAGATATTCTCTAAACCATAAGGAATATATGGGTAGTGTCTCATGGGGTATGTTAAAGTCCTACAACTTTAATAGGAGATGGAGACAAGAGCCATAAAAATGTATTACTCTGTGCTGTTCTTCTGAGCACCCATCTCACCTACAGAGTCTGGTGTGGTCTGGGGAAGTGGCTGATCACCATGTTGGAGGCAAACAGGTTGAAGAGCACCCAGATCACCACTGGGAGTCACAAAACTCTATGTTTAGATTTGCTCTCACAGCTATATTGACATTATAGGCTTCAAGAGTAAAAACAAGTTTATCGATTTGTTTTTATACTTGTTGAATATCCTTTTTATCTTATTTCAGGAACTGAATAATGTTGCAAAGAGGGATCAAGTCTTTCCCAGGTGAGAGGAAAAATTGTTCGTCCAAAGGAGAGGATGAAAAAGAAGCATGAAATTCTTGAAAAATCAAGACCGTTAGTAAAGTGATGTTAGATTATTTCATTGCATATAGCCCGTGTTTAAACATACCTCTCTAAGGTATGTTCTGCTGGAGAGACCAGAATATCTAGAGTCCAGCCGTGATTTTGTTGGCCTTCTATCCTGTGAACTTGAGCTAAGTCTTAACTTCCCTAAACTTGAATTTCCCTATATTTAAAACCACATTAATAACATTAGTCCCCCTCCTTTCAGAGATCTATTAACAGTGAGGATTTATGGGAAAATGCTGTGTAGCTGTAAAGCATGCAGCAAAGATAAGACCCTGGAGTTACAATTTCTGGTTTCATCTGGTTTTGAGCTGGACACGCCTTCCAATAACTTTTTGTCACCTGCAGTTTTCAATCCTCCCCTCCTGCTCTTGCTGTACCTTTGATATGGTCTTCAGAGGAATAATTGCTCATGCCAGGCATATGTGATGAAGCAATTTCCAAGTTCACAGACTTTGAATGGGAGTGACTTAATCTGTGACCACATCAACAAATAATGCAACTCCACCCTTTCCACAGAGTCCCCTTTTCTGGCCTAAATAAGAAGTTAAGATGAAGTAAGGAGTGATTATCTCATGATTAATTTTATTTGTGTTTCTCTCTTTAGAATTCTTGCTCCTTTTAATTCATTCTCTTCCTTTAGTCTGAACTCCCAAGCCTTTCTCTCTAATTCTTATTTTGAATTTCTTTCCCAATGCAGCCTAGTAGGAATAAAAAGAATGTGGAGTTTGGGGTTAGAGACAGTTGGGCTCAAGTTCTGGCTTTATTGTTTATTAGCTGTGTGAACAAGAGAAATTAGCCTTTCTTAACCTCAATTCTTCCTGTGTAAACTGCCAATAACAAGACCCACCATGTAGAATCAGACACTAGATTAATAGATTGATAGATAGACAGATAGATAATAGATAATAGAGAGATAGCTATATATACTATAATATATACAGTACACAGATACTGTATATGCATATATATAGATACATGTACTATCTCTCTATATATATATACACATACATATGTAGTACTATACAGGGTGTCCATAAAGTTTGTGTACAATTTAAAGTAGTTTAATATTTTACATTGCATATACACAGGAACTTTATGGATACCCTGTATAGTACTATATATGTAGGGAGTATGTGTGTGTGTGTGTGTATGGTACCTACTCACACATACATATATGTACTGATTGGTATACCCAAATTCATCAATTCATAACAAATATCCATCATGAATCAGAATGTGATAATAAACAACAGACATAGTAGATGCTAATTAAATGCATCTATTTCTCTCTGCCTTTTCCAACTTTAAAAAAGATGTCCATATATAAGGCTATTCTTGGACTGTCAAGTTCCCAAGGGACCTCCTTAAAGCCAAATCTCATGATACTGAAAAATCATAGCTGTCAGAAAGGAAGAAAATCAAGTTACCCATAACTTAAATCCATACTGTAACACCAAGAACACTGCAGACCACGCAAGTTGGCTTCTGAAGCCCACCCTGGAGTGAGCACCAGGCAGATGCAGACTACGCCACAAGAGCCTTTCAGTGGCAGAGCACAAACACCCCGAGAGAGCCCAGCCTGAGTGGAGAGGGGCTGAAAACAAATCTGACTGCTGGTGGGTAAAGCAGAGTCCTGGCCACTGAGGATCTGCAGGGAGAGAGGGCTGGCTGTGTGCATGGCCAGAGGTGGAGGAACAGGAAGCGCAGACAGGATGAAAAGGAGACTTAGAAGGAAGTGGAAGCCCTTGAGGTATGAAGGATAAGAAGGAAGCAAAAAGTTAAAAAACAAACAAACAAACAAAAAACCTTAAAATAAAAATAAGAAAACACTAAATCCCCCCCTCGAAAATGCATCATCAACATGTATTAAAACATTTTATCTTACTGCATCAACAGGCTTTTAGACTGAGAAACTATATTCGTCAGAGTTCTCCAGAGAAAAACAATCAGTAGGAGATAGATATAAAAAGTGAATTATAAGAGATTAGCTTATGAGATTATGGAAACGAAGAGGTCCCATGATCTGTGGTTTGTAAGCTGGAGACCCAGGGAAGTGGGTGGTACAGTTTGAATGCCTGAGAGCCAGAGAGCCAGTGGTGAAATTCTGGGTCTGCAGGACTGAGAACCAGGAGCACAGAGGGCAGGAGATGGTGGATGGGCCAGCTCATGCACTCAGGCAGAGAATTACTTCCCCCTTCTTCTGCTTTTTGTTTTATTCACACCCTCACTAGAATGGACAATGTCCACTCACATTGGGAGAGACCATCTGCTTTACTCAATCTACCAATTCAAATGCTAAATCTCTTTCAGCAACACCCTCAAAACACACCCAGAAATTATGTCGTTATCTAGGCACTCCAGAGCCCATCCAAGTTGACACACAAAATTAACCATCCCCTCTTCTTGCCTGCTAGAAAAACCTATAATTACCAGTCCAAGAAAATATAAAAATTTAACATAACATCCCAAGATAAATAGTATTATAAGGCTATTTTTTTAGTGACTTGTTTAATGAGAGAGCATCTCAAGTGAGATATTCAAAACTCAAGAAGAAATGAACAGAAAACACTAAAATGTGAAACAGTTGATCAAACTCAAGAAAGAAATTGCATTAAAAAAAAAAATCTCAGAAATGAAAACTAAATTTAAAAGATACCCAGAGGAAAAACAAACTGAATGAAAGTTTAACAAGGAACATTGAAGGGAAGAATAGCTAAGGAAACACATGAAGAGATAAAAAGAGAGAGAGTTACATTGAGGAGTCAACATACATTTCACTTGAGCATGAATTTAAGCATTTAATGTGAAACAACTTTCGGAAAAGATTTGAATCTACATATTGAAAATGTCTACAATATACATTATTATCAACTACAAAATATATCTTATCAAAACTTTTAAGATTTTTAAAATAAAGGAAAAAATCTTTAGGCAGAAAAGGCCACAGCATTTACCAAGGAAAGAAAATCAGATTAGGATCAGATTTCTTGATAGCAACATGTATCCAAGAAAAGATTGCAGCAATATATATATATTTTTTAATTCCAGGTAAGAAAGCATACACCCAATGATCTTACATCTACTCAGGTGTTCCTTCAGGTATCAAGACCAGAGAAAAGCAGTTTAAATCTGTAAGAACTTATAGAATACTGTATTCATAGGCCCTTTCTGAAAAATCTACTGAAGGATGAGTTTTACAACCAAGTGATGGCTAGAGAAGCCAATGAAAGGCCTGATAATGAGAGCTGAGAACAAAACAAAGACAGAGAGAAAGAGTGAAAGAATTTTGTCTAAATGTTACTGAACATTTAGAAAATAAGAAAAGTAGGGAAACAGAGGGAGCACAGCCAAAGCTCATTGACTGTGCTGTAAATAAGTGGAAGTCAAGGAACTGAAAGCTAGCCTCCCTAAAAATACCCACAGATGACTCTGATACCAAAATAAGGTCATCTCAGGAGAAATAATTAACATTTATAACTACTGTGCAATATTTTTATTCTATTCTGATAATAGATAATATTCGATTATCTTTCACTTTTCTATTATTTTTAAAAAATACCTCCACTGCCTACAACCAAGCCCTATTTGAGGTGATGCAAGTTGAGTCCCATTCATTTTATCCAAGAGGAAACTGATTTGACTCTGGAACCTTACCCTGGCAGGTGGCAATCTTTGCCTTCATCCTAATCAGTTTCAAAAGTAGACCACCTTTTTCTAAATTTGGCAATTCAGCTACTCTGAACCAGAAAAGGAGAAATTAAAGTAGAAGAGTCCTTTGAATGATTTTTTTCAAAGGCAATGAAAGCCTTGGAACTCTACTTGGAGATCTCACAGGTGCACAGAAGGAGGTTAGATTGGAAAGGATAAAGAGAGGAGATAATGCAAATTGGTAGCCATGGAAATTACACAGTCTGAAAGATCTAGGGCAGAGAACCTCAGTCTGGTAGGTATCCCTCCAGGAAAGGAAAGAGACTGACTAACTGTGTTCCTCAGCAATCTGATTTACTGACCCTAAGTAAGCAGGACTCTCTGTGATTAAGAGGAGGGACTTTGAAGTGAATGAAGGCTATTCTTGGAGGAATTTTCTCATTACATAACAGCAAATACAAATGCTTTAAACAATCTTGTTTCCTCAAGTATCTTCCTTTCCTGTTCCTCCAGTGCCATTCTTGTCATTATTTTACTCTTCTTGCTGAATTCTGATGAAGATGCTCTTGAAGGCTGAAAAAATTTCAAAAAAGAAAAGAATGATTCTACATGCTGAAATTGTGGTCTTTATGGCAGACCATAGACGAAGAGAGAAATCTAGGTCTACTTGCTTATCCTTACAAAACAAGTGAGTTTACCCTGCAGGCCAAGATCTAGGCTTTAGAGGTAACCCCTGGGTGCTGGCCTTGTTGAAGATCTCAGAAGGACTAACTCATGGCTAATAAATATTACCAGGTGGCTTCTTAGCTATACCACCACTGATGATCAATGATAAGTGCCATGAAAGGGTGGAAAGAAACAGAAACCCCTGGAATGTATGAGATTTTTATCTGTCTCTACAGACATGTGTGTCATATAGCCAGTGACAGTGGAATAGGACATAGCCATGTTCTAATTTTATATGGCAGGAAACAACACCTGAGCTGAAAAGAGAATTCTCTATATAGCCAAAGAAACCTTGCAGAACAGGTCAGTTCAGATGTTTCCTTGGGGTTAAGCAAATAATGGAGGCTGGGACTACTGTGTAGTTATGTATGGAAATGGTGAAGACAGCAACCTCATCAAGGCTTACCTAGGATTCAAAGAACTTCATGGCCATGCAGCTGAACCATACAAAGACTTAAAGCAGAGTTCAGAGCCAAAAGACCACCCAATATCCAATTATGCTCTACCCACCAATCACAGGAGTAAGCATAGGAGTCTATCCATCAATACTCTTGTGCTAATTCTCTAGCATTATTACAACTTGCTCATCAAAGATGCCATGGGACAGATCTCTCACATTCCATACTTCCAGCTTTGAGCATATAAAAAAATGGCAACAATAATAATGATGTTGATAATAATGACAACTATAATTTATTGGAGTTTATCATGAACATTGGATCAGGAAACATCCTAAGTATTAGCCCCCCTTTTATAGAAAATGATATGGAGGCTAGGCATGGTGGCTCACACATATAATCCTAGCACTCTGGGAGGCCAAGGCAGGAAGATGACTTGAGCTAAAGAGTTCAAGACTAGCCTGAGCATGAGTGAGACCCCATCTCTACTAAAAGTAGAAAACCTACTTGGGTATTGTGGCAGGCACCTGTAGTCACAGCTACTCAGAAAGCCAAGGCAGGAGGATCATTTGAACCCAGGAATATGAGATTGCTATGATGCCATAGCACTTTAGCCTGGGCAGCAGAGTAAGACGGTCAGAAAGAAGGAAGAAAAGAAGAAAGAAGGGAAGGAGGAAAGGAGGAAGGGAAGAAGGGAGGGAAAGAGGAGAGGAGAGGAGAGAGGAGAAAAAGGAAAGGAGAGGAGAGGAGAGGAAGAGGAAGAGGAAGAGGAAGAGGAAGAGGAAGAGAAAGAGAAAGAGAAAGAGAAAGAAAAAGAAAAAGAAAAAGAAAAAGAAAAAGAAAAAGAAAAAGAAAAAGAAAAAGAAAAAGAAAAAGAGAGAAGAAGAGAGACTGGACTTAGGTATAGTGGTGCAATAAGATAGTTGCTTGGATGAGTTGACTCCAAAGCTCATGTGCAGTGTGCTGTAATTGCTTTAGATCTTGGGATACTTCCATGGACCAATTAGCTGTTACTGCCTAAGCTATGAGGTCATGCAGAACCACATGGTAACTTATGCTTAAGGATCCATCTATGGCCACTACCTTGCACAGGTGGCCATGAGAATGACAAAACCAGGACCTCAAGCTTTGCAGGTACCTTTATTTCTTGGAGTGGCCAGCGTCACCACCTCCCTGCCTGTGCTCACACACAAAACCTATCTTCCTCTCAATATTGATTCTATATTCTGTATTCTGCAACTTCCATGTTAGAAAATGTTTTGCTCAAAAAGTCTAAGTTCTTTAGGACAAACTTAAATTATATAACCTTTAGGTATTACAACATGTCTTTGTTCTTTTGGCTTCAATCTTTCTTTTTGTACTCTTTAGAGACCCAATCAGAATGTATCTGTAGTACACCAGAGACATCCAAGTTATTTCTCCATTTTGGTCATGAACAACTGAACTAGATATATGAATATGTATTTTCCTCTTATCAGATTGTGTTCTCATCTTTCTGAGACCTGGTGATAAATTCCAGAATCTCCTTCCCTATTTCTACTAGAAGATATAGGAAAGGCAAATACATCTCCTTCTCCCATATACTAGAATTCCCAATGTAGGCATGTCAATTAGGCCTTTACCATGGCTTTCACTAAAAGCCCCCAGTCACCCATGTTTGTCACATGGATAAACTCATTTTGTAGGTTTCTGTATGTTTTCTTTTATTAAATCATATACACATAGACTATGAATACATTTATACATATGTGGGGTACAATGTGTTGATTTTTTTTATACAGTCTGATGTGCTTACATCAAAGCAATCAACATAGCTTTTGCCTCATTTACTTGATTATTGTGTTAAGACATTTATGTTCTACACTTGACAGATTTGACTTGTACCCTTGCAATATGCTCTATAGGTGTGGTCCCGCCTTTTACCCTCCCTCTAGCAAACCTCCTCCTCCCCTCCCTTCCCAATCCATTTCTCTCCTTCATCCTGGGCTATAGTTGTGTTCTATCTTTCACACGAAAGTGTGAGTAGGGAGGGGGGAGGCTGGGCAGAGGGAGGGTGATTGGTGGGATTACACCTATGGTGCATCTTACACGGGTGCATGTGAAACTTAGTGAATGCAGAATAAGATTGTCTTAACACAATAACTAAGAAAATGCCAGGAATGCTATGTTAACAAGTGTGATGAAAATGTGTCAAACTGTTTATAAAACCAGTGCATCGTGCCCCATGATCACATTAATGTACACAGCTATGATCTAATTCTAATTAAAAAAAATAAAAATAAAAATATTTTTTAAAAAAAGTGTGAGTAAATATAAGTTGGTTTCATAGAAGTACTGAGTACATTGATACCTTTTCCTCTATTCTTGAGATACTTTGCTCAGGAGAATATGTTCCAGGTCCCTCCATGTCAACATAAAAGAGGTAAGGCTTTTTTAAGGCTGCATAATATTCCATGGTATACATATACCACAATTTATTAATCCATTCATGTGTCAATGGGCACTTAGGCTTCTTCCATGACTTGGCTATTATGAATTGAGCTACAATGAATAATCTGGGGCAAATATCTTTTTTGCAAAGTGATTTTTGGTCTTTTGGATATACTCCTAGTAGAGGAATTGCAGGATCCAATGGCAGGTCAATTTTTAGATCCCTGAGTGTTCCCAAACTTCTTTTCAAAAGGAATATATTAGTTTTCATTCCCACCAACAGTGCAGAAGTGTTCCTTTTTCTCCATGTCCACGCCAACATCTGTAGTTTTGGGATTTTGTTATGTGGGTACTCTTACTGGAGTTAAATGGTATCTCAAAGTGGTTTTGATTGACATTTCTCTGATGATTAAAGATGATGAGCATTTTTTCATGTCTGTAGACCATGTGCTTGTCTTCTTCGGAGAAGCTTCTGTTCAGTTCTCTTGCCCATAGTGAAATGGGATCACTTGTTCTTTTCTTATTAATAAGTTTGAGTTCTTTGTGGATTCTGGTTATCAGCCAAAGATGTCAACAAATGGAAAAACATACCATGCTTATGGCTGGGAAGAATTATTAAAATGTCCATACTACCCAAAGCAATCTACAGATTTAATGCAATCCCCCATTAAAGTACCTCTGTCATACTTAAAGATCTGGAAAAACCAGTTCTTCATTTTATATGGAAACAGAAAAAAACTCGAATAGCCAAGACATTACTCAGAAATAAAAATAAATCAGGTGGAATCACGCTACCAGACTTCAGACCATACTATAAATCTATAGTGATCAAATTGAGTATTTTGTGCATGGTATTGGCACAGAAATAGAGAGGTAGATGTATGGAACAGAATTGAGAACCAAAAGATGAACCCAGACACTTATCATCATTTGATCTTCTATAAGCCTATCAAAAACTTAAATTGGGAGAAAGACTCCCTATTTAACAAATGGTGCTGGGTAAATAGGCTGGTGACTTGTAGAAGATTGAAACTGGACCCACACTTTTAACCTCTAACAAAAATTAACTCTCACTGGATAAAAGACTTAAACCTAAGACTTGAAACCATAAAGATTCTTAGAGAGAGTGCAGAGGAAACACTTGAAGAAATTGGCCTGCGAGAAAACTTTATAAGGAGGACCCCCCAGGCAATCGAAGCAATACCAAACATACATTACTGGGATCTGATCAAACTAAAAACCTTCTGCACTGCTAAGAACACAGTAAGTAAAGCAAATAGACAGCCTTCAGAATGGAAGAAGATATTTGCAGGTTACATTTCTGACAAAGGTCTATTCCTTCTGTTTTTGATGCTATCAGTATAGCACATTTAGATGTTAAGATGTCTAAGGCATGGATAGGACTTCCAACTTGATTAGTACAAAAAGAGACTTAATATAAGTCATTGGATATTCGTGTTGATGATTTTTCAAAATAAACATTTTAGCAATTCATCTTGGCTTTTATATCCATGTAGATTCTCTTCTATATATACACCCAGGCTAACCAAAGAAAAGGGGCAGCCTGAGGAAACTTGAGCATTGCCCCACTCACACAAGAGTCCCCAAGAACAGATTCTAGAGATCCTCTGAAGCAGCCAGAACTTAGTAAATGAGCCTCCCCTTTAGTGGTCAGAGAAGCAGACCAGAGGGTTTAGGGACCATTTCTCTCGCCCTTCCCAAGAGGCTGGGCTGCTGGTGTCTGGACGCAAGCTGAGCATTGCAGTCATTGTTTTGAATAAAGGACCTCTTTGATCTGGTTTAAAAACACAAACAGAAAGGGCCTTTGCCCAATCTGAATTTGACATGTGTCCTTTGATTCTGTAAATAATCAGATCTGAACATACTATGTCTCATAACCACAATGGCAAAGTGCAGAATGAGGCAAGTTTTTGTTATAAAAAGACAACTTGCATTTATTAAGCAATATTTTCCAACAATGTATGCTTGTTTCCAAGATTCTTTGCATGTTCCTTCATCAGCGTAAGTACTATTATTTCTGTTTCTTACCCGTCCCCATAATTCTCAACAATAAAGGGACCTCTATTTAAAAGAGCTCATTTTCCACAAAAAGACAGGGGAGGGGAAAGTGTGCTCAAAGAAAGCAAAACCAGAGTTATTCCGATTCTTTCAATCTGTGTCGTCTGGACAGCTTGACTTGTTAGGGTAGAATGATTAGTTAAAAGGCTTCGCCATGAAGTCCAGAGGTCAGCACAGCCTGGGTATCATCAAGTGTGTGAAACACAAGGCCCAGGGCAGGAAGCAGGAAAACGTTTACTTTCAACCCTTTTAGTTAAGGAAACATAGGCCAGTGGGCCTACTTTCTTGGGTATTTTGGCCTCTGGATTTCTAAGCCCCAGGGCCCAAAAGAGGTTACAACCTCCAGCCCAAGCTTCCCGGAGGACCAAAGTTATCTCTGAACTCAACAGGGTGAAATGTATTTAAAGCCCTTCCCCAAGGGGGATGCAAAAGTTGGAGGTTATTTCACTGTCAGGGTCAATTTACATTTGAAAGAGTGCAGGAGATAGGGTCTTTGCCCAGGGGACTTCCTAGGAAAAAACAGAATTGACCTATTTTTAAGGGAAATGAGTTCCAGAACTCAGTCCTTACAACCCACTCCCCACTCACATTCATTCTCTGTTCTTCCGGTGAAGGAGAGAACTTTCTAAAAATCACGTCTGCTAATAACTATGGTCACTTTCAGTACAAGGAACTGCCGGGATCTCTGGGTCTCTAACCCATGTCATTAACTCTGACCAGGCAGAAACACACACTGCCTTCCAATGCTGAATTTAAATCTCAAATGTAGTTATGCCTGGGGCATTAATGGCTAACATAGAAAAGTTAGCTCTTATTATTCTTATTTTAATATCATCAACTTTCAAAGTATTATGCCTGCCTAAAATCATTATTAATACAGAATAATCATTGACATACTTGGATGGAAGACATTGCAACTTGCATTTTGGAGGAGGGGGTGTGTCTTGTTTTGTTTTAGCACCAGAAGTTCTGAAACCTACAGAAATGGGCTTCCCCATAAAGGCTGTTTAGTAAATCTTTTACGAAGTGAGTACTTTGACAGTCCAGGAAATAAGGAACCAAGACTCCCATGTATTTCCACCTTAAGCCAGATCACAATTACAGAAAGTATTATTTAGAATGTAGCCATGGATCAAAGCAACAAGCCAGAACTACATCAGCCTGCTCAAGTTTATTCTTGCAGCACCATTTTGGAATAAAGAGCTCATCTTAATACCTTCAGGATGTGCTACTTTCTTTCATATTCCAAACAAGATATGTTATAATACTTATAAAAACAGGAAAGCCCTGTATAAATAAAAGTTATATAAAAGACATTTGCCCTTCTCTGTTTTTTCAGTAGTTACCAAAATTTGAAACGAATACAAGGAGTATTTCTTGTAGAGAATTTTTTGTATGGTAAAAGACTACTATATTTTCCTGGAAATATTTTTAATGTTTCTGTTAAATCATAGGGACCCAAGATCAACTTTGTGTTCCTTAGAATTTACTTCTATTTTTCAGAAAAAAACGCACTGGCCATCTATAGTGAACTAAGCAAACAGCATCACTGTTCCTTTCAACTTTGGCTGGAACCCTTTCAATGTATGTTTCAAATGTATGTTTCACTTCATTTTTTAGTATTAGAGTCTTCTATGGAGAACACAAAGATCTTTTGAATATCAAGCTTCCCTCCTGTGGCTTATTCATGGCCCAGCAGACCAAGCAAATATGGACGCTCCTTACCTGAGGCCTAACCAGAGACCAGTGTGGTCCATTGTAGTTGTTAACCAGCCA
Organism: Loris lydekkerianus; assembly: GCA_963574355.1. Classification (NCBI taxonomy): domain Eukaryota; kingdom Metazoa; phylum Chordata; class Mammalia; order Primates; family Lorisidae; genus Loris; species Loris lydekkerianus. The sequence goes on from CAUYPK010034189.1 coordinate 29,383, forward strand.
GCCACAGTTCGAATCTCTGTTGGGTCACCTGCCAACTGTGTTTTGGGGACCTGTCATGTTTGCTTTTCTGGATGTCAGTTTCTTCCTAAGAGGAGAGCCAGGTAGTTATTAATAACACTTCCAGAGTTAACAGTCTGTGATAAGGTAATATGATTAATGAATACTTAATAAAGACATAGACAAAATTAACTGAATCTATGGGCAATTAAGTTACCTTAGATCTACCACAGAAACAGTTTTCCAAGCGTTTCCTCTACTATAGTAGCAGAATAACCTTATCATCCTTTATACTATATAGAGAAATGATAACAGGAAAACATGTAAAATTCACAAAAGGTTACCTAGAAACTAATTTTGTTTTATAAATGTGGGTAAAATATGAAGTTATCATTGGAAATCTATTCATTTGGCGTAAGAATTTCTCCCATCCTCAAATAAAGATATCACTATGAGAAATAATTATCCCTTAAAATAAATAAGTTTATCATATCATTTTCTAACAGATGCTATGGAGAATTAAAAAACAAAAAGATCTTTCTGGGCAAAAGAAAAATCCCACCAGGGAGAGCTTGAAGTGTAACCAGAGTGACCAGGGACAAGCTTGGCCTCTGCAGGATTTTGCCTGAGGTGGGTTTGAATCCCAGGAAAAATCATAATCTCTATTTGTTTCTTTTTTCTAAATTAAATTATCATCCTGCCATTTTGTCAATAGAGCAGGAACATAAACATACAGCTTTAGTCTGGTTGACCCCAGGTTAAGGGCTGCGTGAGATTTTTAGCAAAATAATTTCTTACCTAATTAGCTGGCACACATGATCTAATTAGGACCTTACTCCTTGCCAGTAGGAAATTTGAGAAGTTTAGTCTAAACATGGAAAATCTGATTTCTTTTGCAAGAATTAAGACACCTGCAATCAATGAGGGAAAGAGAGGGATTTATTCAAGTCAGAAGAGAAGGCTGGTGCACCCTGCTTCCATGACATCATTCATTAAGACCTCGCAAGTCACGCACAGGGCATGATGGAATGGAAGAAGTGACCAGACAGTGAATTAATTGGTGCACATGTGCTTGGCCATAGCTCTAAATGTTTATAGAGTGTTCAGAAGACATTAAGGTGGGGCAAATGATTGCAGACACATAACTAAGCCACAAAATCGCTGATGTGATTAGTACTGCTCCTGCCTTAGGTCAAGGACGTTTGGGAATGGAAGGGCACTGAGCTTTCATGAGTAAAGATTACAGACAGGATATCAAGCTACGTACTCTAAGCACTAGAGTTTAGACATTTAGTTATTGCACTAATGTACACAGATATGATTTAACAATTAAACAAAATCTAAAAAAATAATAATAATAATAAAATAAAGAAAGAAAGAACTCTGCTCTTCCCGGCCAAAAAAAGAAAAATCCAGATCTACCTGCTAATTCTGCCCATTTCTGTGTAACCATGGGAAGTTAATTAATTGAACGCCAATTTCAGGTGGTTAACCTGAAGGTCTGTTGAGACAGTGAATAAGAACGTGTTTACTTTTTCTTTCTTTGTTTTTACTAATTGCAGTATTATTCTTATACAAATTATGCATGCTCCTTACATCAATTTCAAGAAGTATAGAAAATATCAAAAGGGAAGTGACAATTGCTTTCAGAACGTAAGGCCTCAAGACCACATGTGGCCCTCCAGATCCCCCTAAGTGTGACCCCTCAACCAAATCTAAACTTCACAGGAAAAAAAAAATCCCTTTATTAAAAGAATTTATTCTGAAAGTTTATATTCTATCAGAAAGCTATATTCAAGGACCCAGAAGGCCACATATGGCCCCAAGGTCACAGGTTCCCCACCCTCTATTAATACTAAAGGACTTGCTAAGCCTCATCTATAAAATTAATCTGTATATGTAAAAGAATTATACCTATGTGGATATCCATGTGATACCACGAAGGTTAAGAAATTAAACGCTCCCTGATCACATTCCTGCATCTCCTTTACTTCTGCAATAATCATTCCCTTGCTTTGCTTAACAATTTTACAATAAATGAAGGCTTTCTCAAACAGCATTTGTTTAGGGTTGCTTTACTGGAGTATTTGTACAAAGTATCATATACTGTATGCATTAGTTGGTGGCTTCTGTTGTTCAGTATTCTATAGCTAAGATTCATTTATGTTTATATGAATAGTTGTGGTGCCTTTATTTTTGGCGTTGTATTATATGAAAACATCACAGTTTCTTTATCCATTCCTCTGATAATAGCTATTTAGGCTTGCAATTTTGGGCCAATACAAATTGTGCTTCCATGGACATTTTGAGCAGTCTGAGGTACAAGTGTGCAAGTGTTTACTCACAGGGGTCCTCAAACTATGGCCAGCAGGCCACTTGAGGCAGTGTGATTGTATTTGTTCCCGTTTTGTTTTGTTTACTTCAAAATAAGATATGTGCAGTGTGCATAGGAATTTGATCATAGTTTGTTTTTTTTTTTAAACTAGAGTCCGGCCCTCCAACGGTCTGAGGGACAGTGAACTGACCCTCTATTTAAAAAGTTTGAGGACCCCTGGTAGGGTGTACACTCAAAGGTGAAATTGCTGAGTTATTCACCATGCAAACATTTGACTTCCCAACTTAGACTCCCACTTGCAATGGATAAGAGTTTCCAGCATCTCCCAGATTCCCCAGGACTTGATGTCATTGATCTTTTACATTTATTATAAACAGTATATGCATACATAATAGTGTTTCTCCCTGTGATTTTTATTCATCCTTGCATCATTGCTCATGATATGAAGTTTTGTGTCACATACTTGTTGGTCATTTATTTTTCTTTTTATGAGTTAATTCAACTCTTTCATCTATTTTTTTCTATTGTATTATGAGATTTATTTCTTATGAATTTATAAAAGATCATGATTGATAGCTATTGATATCTAGAAATATATGTAATTATGGATATTCATTTTACCAGTTATTAAACTATTGTCATTTTATGTCAAATCCCCCTTTCAGTACTTTGCTCTGTAATCCTAGAGCTATGTATTAGTTAGCTATTGCTGTATAACAAATTACACCCCTTCCCCAAAAAACTTAGCAGTTTAAAACAACAAGCTGGATGCAGTGACTCACACCTGTAATCCTCATACATAGAGAGGTTGAAGTAGGTGGATTGCTGGAGCTCAGGAGTTCAAGACCACGACTGAGACCCCAAGTCTACTAAAAATAGAAGAAAATTAGCTGGACATTGTGGCGAGCACCTGTAGTCCCAGCTACTTGGGAGGCTGAGGCAAGATAATTACTTAAGCCCAAGAGTTGGAGGTTGCTATGAGATGTGACGCCATTACACTCTACTGAGGGTGACATAGTGAGACTCTGTCTCAAAAAAACAAACAAAACAAAAACACAAAAATGAAAATAAAAAAAAAAGACATCTATTTTCTCCCAGTTTCTGTGGGCCAAGAATCCAGGTGTCCCCTGTCTCTCACAAGGCTGCAATCAATGTGTCAGCTCAGGGTCTGTTTTCTCATGTGAAGGCTCACCCGGGGAAGAATCACTTCCAAGTTCAGTCAGTGGTATTTGACATTCAGCATTCTGTTCCTCTCAGGCTACCATTGCACTACAGATCTCACTGGCTATTGGCTAGAAACCACTTTCGGTCACTTGATATGTGAGCTTCTATCACATGGCAGCTTTCTCCATCAGAGCAAGAAAACCAAGAAAATAATAGAGTATATCAGCAAGATGAATCACAGCTTTTATAATCTAAACACAGAAATTATATCCTGTAACTTTTGCCATATTCTAGCAAGTCTGTAGTTCCAGCGCACACTCAGGGAGGGATTGCACAAGGACATGAGTACCAAGATTCAGGTGTCACTGAGAGCAACATCAGAAGCTACTTGCCTCTAGCTGGGAATTCATATTTCTCCATGGCCAGTAGGTTTCTGTTAAAGTTCTTTAGCACAGGGCCCTAGAAGATATAGGAAGACAGGAAAAGGGAGATATCTATGTGATACCACAAAGGATTTTGTAGCTTTCTATTGCCCTCTTTTCGTCTTTGTGTTACTGCAGCATTAGAATGACTGCATCTTGGAAGTAGCAGCTGGATACAGTAGTAGCGTATTACAGTCTCCAGATTTTTTATACTTCCAGAACCAGTCTCATCACAGGTCCTCAGAAGTACCGACACCAGAGGAGCAGCATCTTTTCATTGAGGCCTGAACTGCAGCTTCATGAGGTCCCTCCTCCCAGCACCACAGCTCCTCAGAGATCTGGCTTCTGGCTCCTTCTAGACCCTTCTATGAGCTCCTAGCTGATAGTTATACCATTTCTGTGAACCCCCTGGTCATACAAGTAGTAGCTGCTTCCTGCCGTTGCCACTTCTACCTTACCTTGGGGTGCTCTTTTTCACTTTTCAGGATTCCCATCCAGTTTAATCTGTTCCCTACATTAAATAATTTCTGGTAAAATAACTATTGTAGTATGGTTACCAACTGGTGCACCAACATCTTGTGCCAATTTGAGGAATTCAAAACAACTAAAAATGTCCCTTTCCTTTCACAACTTAGTGGGGAAATAATACATAAGCAGAAACACTTAAAACACAGACAGAAATTGATTGATGTCATGTAAAAAGCTATAATAAAGGGCTCTAAGAATTTAAAGGAGTAAAAAAACGTGCTTCTGGCTATGAGAGTCAGATATTCTTCTTTGAGAAAGGAGGATTTTAGCTAGATCTTAAAAGGTGATTGGTCTTTAAAAGAATGAACATTCTAATAGAAGGGAGCAGCAGAGAAAAGCACAAAAGAAGACATGAAATTAAGAAATAAGATTAGAAAACTATAGAAGGAAAACACATACACACACACACACACACACACACACACACACTTTGGTCTACATAGTATTACTATCCCATAGAAATATACTGTGAGCCAAAAATGAACCACACAAAAGTAGTTTTAAATTATCTAGTAGCCACATTGAAAACAAAAAGCAAAAAAGAAACAGATAAAATGAATTCTAGTATCAGTTCAATATCTAAAATGCTATCATTTCTATAAGTAACCAGCATAATCACCACTAATGAAATATTTTACATACCTTTCCTTACACCACCTCTTCAAGGTTGGCTGTGTCTTACATTCATAGCACATCTCTGTTTAGATGCACATTTCAATAACCACATGTGGCTCATGGCTACCATACTGGACAGTACAGCTCTAGAAAACTAGGGAACCAGGGGAGACTTCTGAGTGAGAAACCAGTATAATCAGAGGAGTACCGCATATACTCGAGTATAAGCTGACCCGAGTATAAGCCGACCCCCTTAATTTTACCCTAAAAACTGTGAAAACTTAGTAACTCGAGTATAAGCCGAGGTGGAAAATGCAGCAGTCACCGGTAAGTTTCAAAAATAAAAATATATACCCAAAACAATTACAATAATTGAGGAATCAGTAGGTTAAATGCTTTTCAATATTTATTGCTAAAGAAAAACTGCAAACTAGCAACAACAACTTTAAAACTTTAAATAAAGTGCAGAAAACCGTAGCTTAACAGGTAATCAAGCTAAATCACAATCACCGAATCAAATAACCTGCATGACCTGAGTATAAGCTGAGTTCGGGTTTTTTGGCACAAATTTTGTGCCAAAAAAACTTGGCTTATACTCGAGTATATACGGTATATACATCACATGTGCAAACACAGAGTTCTCACAGCAGCCCTGTGAGGAAGTTGCTATGATGAACCTCCCTTTCCCACTTTTTAGATGATAAAATGGGACCCAGAAATGCCAAGGAAACTGCCAATGACCACAACGTTAGTAAAGGTGGAGCAAATCTGTTTACTGTTCCAGGAAACACAGCAAAGCTGTAAAACCCTAAAGATAAGCAAACTGATTACTGTCAGAGTTCAGAGGCTTAGTGCTATGAGGCATCCTGTTTAGGAGGGGCCCTCAGAGGTGCTGGTGGTGGTCTCTGGACCTGGCTAGTGTTTATGTATTCGACAACACTTTAAAATGCTGTGTCTAAGGCTTAACCCTCTTTATGTATGCATATATGCCATTTCAAAGTTTAAAAAATATTTAAAAACAAAAAGAAGAATAGTGTTTAGGAGACAAAAGTAATCCACTGTGTACCTGCTGCTCAAATCTCCTGTAGAAAACATCCCAGCATATTTCCTTGCAGTCAAGAAAATGCACCTCTCCCCCCTCATCTGCTTCACTGGTGGCTTCATGGGTGAGAGAGAGAGGAGAGAGGATGGCTTTTGTTGGGTTGCCTTCCAGTGTTTCCCCCCCTGTATTTGAATGAGCTGTATGGAATAAACAATGAGTTGATGGAGCAATGTGTGTCTAATTAAGCTATGGCTTCTCTGATGCATTTCAGGTTCCCAACATTTTCCAAGTTAAAGCAGAGGAAATGTTGGATTGGCCATGCACAGCTCGTCTCTGGTGAGACCTTATTTTGTGAGATGGTAAACAAACTGCCAGGCTGTGGATTTTACTAGATGTGGTAAGAAGTGGCAGGAATACTAAGCAGTGCCAAAGGGATCCCTGCTTGTGCCTGTCAGCCTGGCTTGGCCCTGCGAGGAAGGCGAGGGCCTCATTTCCTCTGTATTATATAAGCCAAGAAACTGATGCCTGGTGCGTGGCTGCGCTGCTCACGGCTCTCAGCTGTCTCCTTGCCTGCCCTTCTGAGACATCTAGCTGCTCCCTGGAACAACTCCCCAGATGGGCATGTGGTATGCATGCTATATGCTCCTTCACTGACCCTCACATACATCACAAAACAGTTTTGTTTTATTTGGATTGCAGCATTGCCTAAATATTTGTCCTATTTTTCTAAGATGATGGAAACTGGATCAGGCTAAATATGAAGCAAACCAGGCCTCCCTAATTCATCCAGGCCACTCATTCACGTCCTCCCATTCACTCTGATCTGGAGCTCCTTGTGGGTCCTTCCCATGATGACTAAGACTGTGGCTCCAAACTTCAATATCTTCTAGGTTTTATGTCTCTTCAAAGTCCTTGTACAAAGAAAGGCAGGGCATCTTTCCCACACTGTGAGGAGATGAACACGTGGCATGATACGTCTATCTCCCACACTATCTGAGTTGCGCATTTGACACAGACAATGACTTCAAAAGAGCAAAGACATTTATGCGCCTGCTCATACTTATCCAAGACCACGTTAAGTGAGCACCCACTATGTGCCAACCCCAGGGTTATACACTAAAGCTCAGAGGAAAATTCAGTTTCACAATCAACATGGAAGCAAATATACCTCAACCAAGTAAGCGAAATGCAATGTCGAGGATGTCTATGGGCATTGAGAAGGAATCCTTAGCAAGCAATAGTGGAAAGAAAAAAACAGGGAAAGCTTCATGGAGACTTATATATTTCTATGAAGGAGGGAAGATTCATTATAGCACTAACAAAGCACTTTGAAAAAGGAAAGTAAACCATCCCTGGGAAAAGTGAGGAACCTAACTTTGAAATTATGAAATGTGGTAAAAGACATTGTTAGTTAAGAAATGAAGAAGCAGTAGGTAGCTAAGAGCTCAATTCCATTATCCATCAAGGTGATTTAAAAAAACCCCAAAACTACAAAGGAAGAATAGAAACAACAATAAAAAAATTCAAGTCTTCAACATGGGAGTACAGCCTAGTAAATATTTCACTACGGTGGACCCAGCTTTGTATTCTAAGGACCTAGTATACCGCACTAAATGAATAGTAATGGAGTGAATGAATTCATAATTTATTATGTGATCTGAAAGTACATATGTACACATGTGCAGAAGGTGTGTGGGGGCAGGCATCATGCATGTATATGGAAATGAGCAGACACGCTTGCAGGGAGGGCTGACTCTAATTGGCCCAGCAGTTGGAAGCCCAGTATTAATAATGGCTTGCTTTCAGCACCGATTTTTGTGTAACTTGCAGGGTATATTTGACCTGCCCCCGCCACCTGCAGCACACTTTCTTTGATTGATTGAGTGAGAGGGAAGAGACACATTGATGAATTTCTGCCCGCTTTCTTTGACAATGACCTGCTGCATTAGAAATGGTCTCAGAGTGCATAAGAGAGGAACACTCAAGGAGCAAATCCAGTTCAGAAGCTCAATTTACAAGTCTTCTTTTAATGGCTCATTCCTGTCTTTCTTTGCCCGCCCCAGCCAGGCTTCACTGTGTTTCTCCAGCATCCTGGCTGTAGATGGTTTGGTGATGGGATTGGAGGTAACTCTTGGCACGTCATGCTGTATTCATGAAGGATGCTCTCCTGTTGTTTGCAGTGGCCTTTCATCATAGATCTACCTTGTGCATGGCCTCCCAGGACTGTACGCTAGCTCACCCAGGCAGGCTGCCCTGATTGGGATCAGCTCTGTTCATCCTCCCAGACAACCAAAATTCCTCTGTGTCTGTCCTCAGCGGCCCCAAGCGAGCAGCTCATTAGTGGGCACATGTGGGGCAGAATGAGTCGGTTTTAAGGATACATCTTTTGATGGTAGGAGCTGAAAATGCATTTTCCTGGGTGTCCCCTCTAGGGCATCATTGTTGCTGTCAGATGGTTGCTCTGGATCTGGAGCTGGGGAGGTACCTGCACAGGGAGATGCTGTTTAGAAGGCTGCAGATAGGCTGGAAGGAAACAACTAGGAGCATGGTCATAAAGGTGCTAGGTGAGCCTGGAAGATACAGATTGAAAGGTAGAAACAGCTGCTCACTGGTTGATTTGGGGGAAAGGGATGCTTGGCACCATCTGCTGCTTTCTGTCCAAGCTGATGCCACCCTCTCCAGCCACATGACAGAGTCTGGCACTGCTGTAAATGGGATAGACTTTGGCTTCAAGGCCACTTTCTTATACTGGCTAATGGTGTGCTAATGGGCAAGTTACTCCCTATCACTGGACCTCAATCCCCATTTATAAAATGGCTGGGGTGTGATATGCACGGGTCCCTCCAGCTGTTATAGCCTATTAAATTTCAATGGGTTCTTAAAATTGTATTCGTTTGGAAGAAAAATTTTAAAAAGGAACTCGAAAGAAAAGATAGTTTCTTTTCGTCGAAACTAGAAGAAAAGAAAGCTTCAGTGCTTTTAGTCAGAGAAAATAAAAATCCAGATGCAAATTCCAACAGTGTCTTTATTATCCAGTGACTTCCTGTAGTATCTTTTTTCAATAAAATGCAAATTGACTGAGCAACAAATGTTCTGCATGAACCGCTCGCCCTGTTCAATGTTCCAACTTCTTAATAATGTATCTTCTCAAAAGATTCTGTATTTTCAAATTATCACTCCCTTACCCTTTCTCAAAAGAAACTAAAACTTAGAAACACAAATGTCACAGTTCATGTAAATGAAGCAGGAGACACTTCATTTCCTTTCAAGGTCTAGGAGGGATATGTTTATGATTAATTCCACTTGAAGTCTCATTTCATTGATTCACGTGTTTCCGTTCTTCCCTCTATGCAAACAGCTATAATTCTTATGTCTCCATCTATCAACTAGCTCCAGAACCAAACTTCCACCTAATTATTAGACATTGCCTCTCAGATATTCCAAAGACTTAGCAGGGGACACACTCAACTCCTACACCCTACGCTGATCCCCCACCCTTCAGTTTTTATTACCAGTTAATAATTATACCTTGTATCTTAAAATAACTTTACGTTTGAGAAAATATTTTCACATACATTTTTCATCTGATTTTCATTTTAAATAATTCTCACTTCTCAGATGAAATAGTTGAGGCTCAGAATGGTTAGATGTCATCTCACTAAGAGCTGAGGACAGACTGCTTCCAGAACATCGCAGCTGCTTTGCCTGTTCTCACTTGCCTGTTAAAAATCTTTTGCTGCCTTCCCATCACCTATACAATAAAGTTTAATCCCTTAACCTAGTTTTAAAGGACCCCATCAGACCTCCCAATATCTTTCCAAACATCTTTTATTCTGCCTACTGACGACTTCAGACAAATTCCCATATCCGGTCAGGCTGATTGCTTTTTCGCTTTTCCTGGGCACATTCTGTTCCTTCCTGTACAGCAGTGCCTACTGAATCCTATTCATCCTTTCAAAATGTTTAAATCCTGGGCCATAGTCCTTTGTCTAATATTGTTGTGGCCAGAGGCATTTTGGAGTCCAGAACCTTTTAGGATTTAAGAAAGGTGCCAGAATTCATATACTGTATATTACAAAATATAGCCACTGTAGTCTAAGGAAGCACCTCATGATCACATGCACTAAGGTTTTCCAGCAAAACATATAAATACTTACCCTGAGTGGAATAAATAAAGACACTAAGTGAGTCAAGTGAGGTTTTACCACATAGTGAGTGAAGAACAGACTTTTGGTTTTCAGAGCTGTGGGATCTGGAATTCCTCCGAAGTGACTAGGGAAGGGCACCATGTGCTTCTGGAAACTTCCCCACTTGGCCTCCTCTCGCCTCGCTGCTCTCTCCTTTCTTGCCCCTGAGAATTTTATTCCACATGTTCATTAATTCAGTTGCTTATTCTATAAATATGTATGGTGTATTGTGTTAGATACCAAGGTATCTAACAAGATACCAAGATATCTGTTAGGTACCAGATCAATCAGACTGCTTCCTGTAGTTTCTGGTCTGGTGGTGACAACTGAGTCACAAAAAGGCCACAGCAGTCAGCTGGGCTGAGACCCAGGATGGAGCTGGAGGTGAGTACCAGGAGCTCTGGAGCAAAGAGGAGGTAACAGCTCAGCCTTGGGTAGAAGGTGAAGTGAAGAAACAGTAAAGACTTTCTAGAAGTGAAGTCTCTTGGGCTGAGCCTTGCACAAGGAATAGTAGTGAGCCAGGCTGAGACATGGACACTGGGGTTGAAGGCAGGGAGCAGCATGCAGGTGAAGTGGCAGGCAGCGGCTGGTGTTGGGTTTCAGAAGGTTGAAAGACACAGAGGGAGAGTGAGAAATAAAACTGCAGAGCTCAGCTGGGAGTGGAAGTTGAAACACCTTGTGTGAGTGTGAATGCTTTATCCCTAAAGGGCCTGGGCATAGGGCCGAGAGCTCAGGAGGGCGGGACTGGAGGCAGGAAGACTGCCAGGTGGATCTTGTACTTATCAATAAGAGAGAGGGATATTGAGAAGGGAAGTGCCTAGGATTCTGGCACCCTCAGTACGTGTCTCGGATTGCCTTGTTTTCAATTTAATTTTAAAACTGAATGATCTTTCAGGTAGGGATCACATCTTGATTTATTCATCCAAAAAATTTTATTGAACTTCTATGGTGGACCCAGGGCCATTCCACGTCCTAAAGATACTGCCATGAGTGAATCGAGCCAAATACTCCTTCTCGTGGAAATAATCGCTCAATATTTGGAGGGAGGGAGTCAAACAATAAAAGATTAACAAAGGATCGAGCTAATTTCAGACAGTGAGAGGTAGGTGTTCTGAAGGAAATGGAATGAGGTAGTGAGAGAGGAAGAGGAGAGAGAAGGGAACGCTCGCAGAGGAAGTGATTCTGGCTGGGGTGTGCATGATGAGAAGTCAGTCACCCAAGATCTGGGGGAAGAGTATTCTAGGGAGAAGGACTAGAGATTGCAGAATTGCTGGGCGAGAACTGAATTGGATGATGAAGGCGGAGAGAGACATACCCACTGCATTTAAAGCACGGAGAGCTCCTGGGGTTAGTGGGGTATCAGGAGTGGGACAGGTAGGTAGTAGCCTAAAACTTTCTTGCTCATAGTAAAGAATTTTAATTTTGTTCTAAGTATCTTGGGGTATCATCGGAAGGTATCAAACAATTGAGTGTCATGTGGTTTAATTTTTACAAAGTTGACTTGGCCATTAAACAGAAAATGATTGAAAATGACAAAAATGGAATTGGGAGATATTGAAGTCTACCGCAAAGATCCATGTAAATGGTAATTGATCAGGATTGGAGCTGTAAAATAGAAAGAAAGTGAGAGATCATTGCTTTATTTTGGACTTGTTTATGAAGTGTGTGTGTGTGTGCGTGTGTGTGTGTGTGTGTGTGTGAGAGAGAGAGAGAGAGAGAGAGAAAGACTAATGTCAGAAATCAAAGGAATTGTGGTTATCTAAAGGCTTGGCACATAAGTAGCTCTCAATAAGTATTTGATGCATTGAAAGCATGTGTTTCTCTTTATTTAAAAATTATCATCCTTTAAATAATGACTTAATAACTACACAGTCTATGCATCATGTGTGCCTAATGAAAGTGCTCTGAGAGGTCTTTCAACAAAATTGCATTTAGAAGTAAATATTTACTTGAATACAACTCATTTGTGAAATTAAGTCATCTTCATGAGACACACTCGATTATTTTTGTAACTGGCGAGCAGCATAATATCTATGGAATTCTACCACATAAGCCTTTTTAACTTATTATCTTACTTAGAAAAAGATAAACATAGTATTTAAAAAAGTGCAGTTAAAGGCCAAACAAATTTCTTAGCACCTCTACCATATCTAGCAAATACAAGTGTCATGCCTGACTGGGTACAAACAGAAATCTCTGAAAAGCCAGAAGCCATGACTTTCTTGGGGCCATTCGGGGGTGCGGGGGGAGGAGGGGAAGGTTGGAGTCGAATGCAATGGCGTGTCTGGTCTTAGCACTTTCCAGATCTGCTAAGGACCTGAAAGGAATAAGAAATGGTCTCTGCCATAAGCAGGGGAGCTCCTGGGTTAGCAGAGGAAGAGGGACCTGTGAACAGCCCACTGACAAGGGGATATGCTAAGTGCAGATAGATGCTGCTGTGAAAGCCCAGCAGAGGCAAGCACTTTAGAGAGCAGTGGGTGAGGGGTTGCGACAAGGGTCCCATGGAAGGCTTGTTTGGGAGGCGTGATCAGAAACTGGAAGGATGAGCAGGAGTGATGGAAGTGAAGAGAGGAGGACACAGAAACCTGGGCACTGGTTTGTGGGGTAGTGGTGGTGAGAAAGAGCATAGGGAGGGAATAGTGCATCCCTCCCCGCATGGCTGGAGCATAAGGTGAGATGGAGCGGAGGGGAACCATAGCAGCAGGTCCGGTGGGAGCCCGAGAGGTAACTAGGAGCCAGGTCACGGAGGGTCTTGCCAGCCAGGCTGAGGACTTCATTCTCAGGACCCAAGGGCACCTCTCGAGGGAGTAAACAAGCAAGAGGCGTGGACAGGTTTGTCCTTAACAAAGGTTTATCTTCTATCTGTGTGAGGGGGCTAGAATCTAGAGACAGGAAGAAAGGATAAGAGACCGCTAGGCCCCCAAAGCGGCTAGCTGAGGCTCTAGGGGTGGGAAGAGGAGTCGGGAAGTAGAGTGGATCTTCTAAATGTGAAAGGAGGGTAGAGGAGGAGGAGGACACAGGGTGGTTTGAGTTTAGGCTGAACCCAGATGAATTTACATTTAACCAATGAGCAAGTGGGCCACCAGAGGGAATGCTCTCAATCTGACACAGCTACAAAGGACGACAGCATTGTGTTTCCAGGCATAGTGGCGCTGGCACGATGGTGTTAGTGTTTTAGCTTCTCAAGGCATTTGAATGAGCAGCACAAGACCTGAGTCTGCTGTCTGGGGGCAGGGAGGTGAAGGCGCTTGGTGCTGGGAGCGCCCAGGGAGAAGACTCACAGCTTCTAAGGAGGTAGAGCCACCTTCCTCTTGCCAGGCTATCCTCTTGAGACCCTTTGTGTTGGGCAACGGTATTTACACTTGATTTAGCCAAAGGGTGAGAAGCAATGTGTGCAGTGGTATTTAGTCATTTGAGTTGTTTATTTTACCTCATTTTATACTTTTAAACTCATTATAATGCTCACAAGATTCCAGGAGATATGTGACTGTCATTTCCCTCTCTCTTACAGATGAGGAATTTAAGTCAGACAGAGGCCCAGTAACTCACTTCTGGGCACACAGCAAGTTCAAAGAACATAGAATCCAAACCAGGAAGTCTGGGTAGTCTCTGTCCTTCACCACTGCACTCTAGCTGCCTCTATCTCCTTGGTTTAATTTTCCATTCTGCTCTAGTTGGGCACTTAAATTGTTTCTATTTTGTGACCACAAGCACTGCTTCTGTAAACGTACTTTCACGCAGCTCTTTGTGCTGATGGCCAAGGGTTTCCCACAGACCGTGAATGGCAATGCTAAGTCTCAGTGTGCCCGTCCGTCTTCCCGACCCCCGTGTGCTGGTCCCCTGACCATTGATTTTCTAAAACTGCTCCTTGAAAACACTCTAGTCTGCTGCGTCCAGAGGCATGTGTCAGCCTTCAGTCCAACCTGCTATCCCAGAAGCCTTAGGTTCCTCCTTTGCCGAACACGCCCAGCCTTTGCTCCAGCTGTACCCACTCCCACAGACACTCCTCTTCCTCCATTCATATGCCTTGGTCAGCTTCCCCGGGTCTTCCTGGCCCTTCAACACTAGAGAGCCTCAGGACACAGTCACAGCCCTCTGTGACCTCTTCTCATTTTCCTCATGACCCCTCAACAATCTCATTCACATATCTGGGCCTTTGCAGGTCACATACCCACTGACAACTCACAAGTCCCCCTCTCCAGCCCGGACCTCTATGGAGCTCCAGGACTGGACATCAGGCTCCATGTGGATATCTCCCAGGTATCTCAAACTTCATCCCAAACCTCCTCCGTTTCTCCATCCTCATCTGCTGAGGCCTGAGGCTCAGCCTCCCCTCTCACCCAGACTTTTGCAAATCTCCCTTTTTCACCTGCTCCCCCATTTTCATATCCATGCAGCATCCTAAGTGACACTTAAAAATGCTATTTTGATGTCTACACAGCACCCTAAGTAACACTTTAAACTGCAAATTTGACATGCCTCACTTGTTAAAAGACGTTTAAATACCTCGTCCTCTCTAAACAGCCTACCCAGTGGTTCTCAGCTCAGATTGTATCTTAGAATCATCTGGGACAGAGGCATATAAAACATTTTTTTTGTCCAGATCCCACTTCAGACCCTCTATTCTGATATCTGCCTGTGGCACTAGGGCATTGGCACTTCCCCATACCTCCCCCCAGGGATTCTTATAGGGAAGCCAAGGTCAGGACCACTGTGCTACCTTCTGCGTGACACCTCACCCGCCATCTAGTCTTACATTGCTTTCCTCCTTGGAAAAACACATTCTGGCCCACTAGTACCCTTGCACTTTTGTGTCTTAAGGCTTTTGAACGCCCCCTCCCTCTGCCCACTCAGATGTCATTTGACCATCAAGTAGGGTGATGTGTGCCACAAGGCATTACATAAATGTAAAATAGTCATGTCTTCTGGTGACCATAAGTTCAACCCATCTATAAATAAGATCCATTCTTTTTATATATCAGGGAAAGGATTCTGGGAGCTGAAATCATTTCCTTTGGTCCCCCAAAGTACCAACTTGCAGGCAAAGTATAGCCAGATCCTAGAACAGCCCCTCTATTCTCTTTCTTCTTTCCTCTCTCCTCCTTGGCTCCCTGTTGTCTCAGGCCCCACCTTCGTCTCTCCACATAATTACTTTTCAACATTAATAATCCTCTCTTGACCTCGTCTTTAAAATAATTATGCACTGAGGAACCATCACATAAGACCTCCCGCTCTAGGAAATTATTTTATAGTGCCCAGTGTGCTGCTGAGAGCCAAAGCAACTCCCCCAGATGATGATGGAAACCAGGAACCAGAGGAACCTGGCCCCTCCACAGCCTCCAAGCATTTAGTTATCCTTTCCTTCAGCTCAAAGAGCAAGGGACAATAACACAAGACTTGATGCACAATCGGGATTTGTTTTAAGATCCTGATGTGTTTTTGATGAGAGAGAGAGGACATACAAAACAATGCTCACTGAGTAGACACCGAGTGTTGGCTGATAGGAGCTGGCATGTACAGTGGTTTTGGAAAGCTGCATCCTCATTTCTTATCTGGTTTGAATGGTCTCTCTGTGAATCCCATTTCACAGAGAGACCATTCAGGGATGTGAGGAAAAAAGGAACTCAGGAATGCTCTCTAAATGTGTCCAGGTTACAAAGCTGAGAAGTGGTGCACATGTGACTTGAAATTCTACAGCCAAATCTTAGATCCCCCCCCCCATTATAATTAGCAAAACAACCAGATACTAAGAAGTCGAACATGGGTATAAAACAATGTAGGAGGCAGCTGTGAATGGTTGCTTCTGCCTGGGCTGCCCCCCAGCACCACCTATCCCTCGGGGAACACCACCACTTTCCCAGCACTGCCACCGTCTCCAGGAGGCCTCCTGGAGAGGCCAGGCCCAGGCCCCCTTTGCTTCCCTTTGTGGTCCTGCTGTTGAGGTTTCCATCACTCCCACGCCCCTTCCCTTCTAGAATGGTCCTTGTGTGAATGTGGCCCTTTTACCTGCTAGAGTTGGTGGACTCCTACTGCACATAACCAAGGTCTCCTCCTTGTTTTCCTCTTGCCCTGGGTTCTTAGGCTGTTGCTCTGAATTCCACATGATCAGCTCAGGAAGTCAACAAAAGGGTGGAAGCTGCTCACCCTCCACCCAGGCCTGCTTAGCTTAATCCCTTTCCTACTGCACCAGGATCCTTCCTAACTAGAGTTGCTACATAAATAAAGGAAATATGCATTATGCAATGAATAATTTTTTTGGTATAAGTAGGTCTCACATATTACTTGGGATATACATATTTAAAACTTTAATTGTTATTTATTTGAATTCAAATCAAGCTGGGCACCCTGTTTTTGTTTCTGCTAAATTTGACAACCCTAATCTCAACTATTCCCTCTCTTGGGGTCTAGGTGGAGTAATTAGACAGCGGGGAAGGATTGTGTGGTCTAGGCAGCAGGGGGCTGATCTCAGCTAGGGGGCTCCTAGCTCTTCTGTGTACTCACTATGTGGCCTTTATCCCTTTTGGGGACTCGGTTTCCCTATTTGCACAGTGAAGGTTTGAATCAGGTGGTGTTGGGGATGGGGTGGGGACAAAAACAAGACTTTGACATCTTGAGCTGAAGACTTGGCAACACCATTTACAAGTTACTGAACCTGTACAAGCTTCCTTTTCTGCCTCTTGTTACACTGAAAGGTTGATGTAACCTCCCTCCCTACCACATAATAAGCACTTAATAAGTAGTAGCTATTATCATTGAGTTTGGATTTCCAGAGCCTGGCAATGTTTCTGACCCCCAATTGGCACTATTCAGTATTATGTGGAAAAATAAAATGAAGAGGGTGACTGGAAAGCTATACTTCAAAGATTAACTGGCCATCAGTGTTGAGGGATGCCTGGAACCTTCCTTCTCATACAGAGGATTCCAATAGTCCTGCCTCTACTTGGCTTCATGGGAAAGCTGTTGCCTGGGAGGGAGGAAGTTTGCAGTCAGCTTGCAGGGATGGGTGTGGCCTGGGGCCCTCAGCCAGTCCTGGCCAGTGGGCTCAGACTAATGCATCTTCCAACAGGGGACTTCTGGCTGCTGTCAGAGCCTGGCTGCAGCACACAAAATCCGTGCTCGGGATGCTTGGCTACCTCCCAGGCATTTGGAAGCATTGGGTTCATTCTTGGCCACAGCACATCATATGTAGATGAGGAAGTGGGAAGCATAATTTATTCTTTGGGCAAACTGGGGGCTGATGAATGGATATGTTGACCTAACTTTCTGACTGGAGTGCCAACTGCACAAGATATAATTATGTCGTGCATTTGAATGAGCCCAAGAGTAAGGGCATATCCAGGCAGAAGAGGGAGGGTGTTAGGAAGAATGGGGAGGACGGGTACGCACGAGGCCCAGGGCCAGGCATGCTGGAATATTTGTGCCGTAGCTCAGAGACGGGGGCTCTGGTCCTTTTATGGAATTGGTCTACCTGGAACAGAGTTTATGCCCCCAGGAGGCACCAGCTCACTGTTAATAAGATGTTAATAGCAAGTATTGATTGAGCACTTGCTGTATGCCAGGTATTGGGCTTAGTACTCTTGACACGGACTGTGGAATATAATCATGATAATTGCTCTCTGAGGAATTGACTAATAGCAGGGTATGTATATCACTGGTATATCCAGATGTTAAAATATTAAGGCAGGTCAAAACTGGTTAATAAATGGCTACTAATCTGATCTCTTTGGGTGGCCTGTGCCCCTCTCCTGAGGCAGGAAAGCAGAGCACCGTGTTGACGCATATTGATTGATCATGTGTGTGTGTGTGTATATATTCCTATATATATAGGTATAGATTTATATATGTCTATAAATATTTTAGTGTTGATGTAGCAGACTGAATAGTTGTCCTGAAAGACAGCTAGATCATAATTCCTATAAATATTACCTTATAAGATGAAAGAGACTTTGGAGATTTGATTAAGAGTTTGGAGCTGAGGAGATAATCCTGGATTATCCTGGTGGACCCTAAATGCAATCACAAGTGTCCTTGTAAGAGAGAGGCAGGGAGAGATTTGGCCCAGAAGGGTGAAGGTGATGAGGTGATGGAAGTAGAGAGAGATCTGAAGGTGCTATGCTCCAGGCTTTGAGGATGGACAGAGTGGCCATGATCTGTGGCTTCTGGAACTGGAAGCTGAAAATGACCCAGAAATGTCTTCTCTCTAGAGCCTCTGGTGTCAGCACAGCCCTGCTGACACCTTGGTTTCAGCCCGGTGAGATGGACTTCAGACTTCCGGCCTCCAGAACTGTAAGCAAATGGATTTGTTATTTAAGCTGCCAAGTTTGTGATCATTTGTCAGAGCAGCCACAGGGAATTAATACAGTTGTCCAGACTAAGAGCAGTCCAGCTGAGGACTAAAGCTCACTGTGGTCAGTGATTTGCTCACGCTGGTGGCCTGAACTTGAATTTAGGCTAACTCTAGAATGCTTGTTCTTTACTGCTAAGCTTCCAATAATACTGCAAGGAAACTGCCATTGTAGTCATTGTCAACCCGAGATTAATCACTGAGATTCAGGGAGTTTATTTGAGGTCAGAGCCTCTTCTGAAGGACAGAGCTGGGGTTAAGCACAGGTGTCTTATTCTGATGCAACCTACATAGTACAGTCTTCTTGCCCTGTGGGCTGGGCTCAAATAATAGCTGCAATGTAGAGGCTTTGTGGGCATGCAGAATCCAGCCCAGGCCCCTGGTGCCAGTCTCTGACAGGGCAACAAGACTCCCTCAAACACGGTACAGCCCTGGGGGCAAGTCTGTACATGGTCACCTTGGCTAGGTAGTGTGGCTTAGGAATGTGGATAGAGAAATAGCCTGGGCTGCCCCTTGGGCTGCTGTGGGAAGCTCTGAATAACAGGGCGGGAAGGGGAGCAGGCCCGACCTCGCCAAGCCATGCCACTCTTGAAGAGCCCGCTTTCTGGATTCAGTGATATCCAGAGAAATCAGTGAAAGGACGGACCTTGGCTAGAAGGCAGGCTGAGGCACACACCACAGAGGGACACACCCATAGGGTACCTGTTGGCTAGGGCTTTCCTGGACAACTGTGGTGATTCTGGGCAGGTGGCTCCATTCAGATCTGGATTCTGGGAAGGGTTCCTAGAGCCGGATCCCTGCCCAGTCTCAGGTCAGCCAAAGAAGAAACGCAAACTCTGTCATCTATAAAAGGCTATGCAAAGCACATTATAGTATCTATGGGCACAAATTAACATTTTATTCTAACTGCACACCCTATTACTCTATCATTTCTCCCAAATTGCCACATTCATGCAAGTATAAAAAGAGAGAGACAGATTCCTGGGAGGGCTTTGGAGGGAAGGGCTTCATCTCGTTGTGGCCTCAGGGAACATTCCCCAGTGATAGTTGACTGAGTCTTCAGAAGCAAATGAGACATGTTATGGGTTGAATCATGTCTTCCAAAAAGAGATGCTGTAGTTCTAACCTTCAATATCTGTGACCATGACCTTACTGTAGTCTCCCTCCTCATCTGCAGTTTCTCTTTCCACAAGTTTGCTTTCTGCGATCTCAATTACAAAAAGTTAACAGCAGTTCACAAATATTGAATGGAAAAAATCCCAGAAAGAAACAATTCTTAAGTTGTAAATGGAATACTGTCCCCAGTAGCATGATGAAATCCTGCCCCATCCTGCTTCATCCTCCCTGGACACAAAGCAGCCCGTGCTCAGTGTACCCCTGCTGTGTGCACTACTCACTCCCCAGCCACTTAGGAGCCCTCTTGGAGATCAGATCTCTCTGGCAGTATCTCAGTGCCTGTGTTCACCTGACTTAATAATGGCTGCAGAGTGCAAGAGGAGTGATGCTGGCGATTTGAATACCTCAAAGAGAAGCCATAAAGCGCTCCCTTTAAATGGAAAGATAGAAATTATCCACTTAATAAGGAAAAATATACGTATGCTAAGATTACTAAGCTCTACTGTAAGAATGAATCTTCTAGCTAATGAAATTAGGAGAAAAGAAAAGGAAATTCACACTGGTTTTACTGTCATACATCAAACTTCAAAAGTTATGGCCACAGTGTGTGATAAGTGCTTAGTTAAATGGGATAGGCATTAAATTTGTGGGTGGAAGTCATGAACAGAAATGTGTTCTGATTGACAGCAGTTGGATTCTGTCCTATTCATGGTTTCAGGCATCTACTGGGGATCTTGGTATGTATCTACCTCAGGTAAGAGACTACTGAATTTGAAAACGGGGTCTTAACAGATGTAATCAAGTTGAGATGAGGTCATTAGTGTGACTTGTTAATCCAGTGTAACCAATGTCCTTGTCAGAAGAGGAGAGTGCCGTGTGAAGGCACAGAGACACAGGCATGCAAGAGAGGAGGCCGTGATGTGACAGAGGCAGTGAGTGGGTGATGCAGCCACAGGCAAGGAACCTGGGGAATACTGGCACCACCAGAGCTCGGCGGGCAAGGCAGGGTCTACCTGTCAGAGGGAGCATGGTTCTGCTGACACCTTCATTTCAGACTTCTGGCCTCCAGAACTGAGAGGGAATAAATCTCTGCTACTTTAAGCCACCAGTCTGTGGTCCTTTGTTCTAGAAACTCTTATAGGAACAGAGAGTTTGTATTTTGAGGTAGCCCATTCTTCATGTCTCCTTCAGACCTACTCAAGGCCCATCACACAGAGGCTAATACTATAGCAGACAGTGGAGATGTGAAAAGACCTGTGTGAACCATGCCTGTAGGCCCAGCTACTTAGGAGGCTGAGGCAAGAGGATTGCTCATGCTCAAGAGTTTGAGGTTGCTGTGAGCTGTGATGATGCCATGGCACTCTGCCCAGGGTGACAGAGTGAGACTCTGTCTCAAAAAAATAAATAAAATAAAATAATAAATAAATAAATAAATAAATAAGAAATGGAATAGAAAAAGAAAAAAAGACTCATGTAAGCAAAGGCTCCAGGCCTGTTAGAAGATTTGGATCACATTTGAGGAAAAAACAAATTTGGCTGCAGTGCAGTGGCCGTGGTGATTGAGGCTGGGTTGATGGGCTGGCATCGGATTGTGAAAGCCTCATTCTCAAGCCGGATAGAATATTCTTAGCTTTGGACTTCCTCTTTCTCAGAGGGGCAAAGCGGATGACTGTCGCATAAACTACCATGAAGGCAAAGCATCAGAGCCAACCTCCCTCCTCTCCATGCTTTCCAGGCACACTGGGAGCTTTCGTTTTGAATGTTTCTGCTGCCCTGTTTGTTCCAAAAAGCAGAAAACTTCCCTGATCTCCAGCTATAGTTAGAATACATTGAAAGGAAGACAAAGGAGTCAGAAAGATGGGTATCAAAAGATGACTTTGAATATGGTAAAAGCTTGTGGAAGTGCATGGGTTAGCAGGAGAGCCAAGTGCATGTGATCCTGGAGCAGTTAAACTGTGAGTTCAAGTACACAGAGCAAACATGCTAAGCCATAATCACTGCCTCCATTTAGTTTCAGATATGGGAGGAGAAATTGAGGTTCTGGTGTAGATACCATGGGGAGCCACAGGACAACAGCTCTTTCCCCCACCTCACCCCCAGCCAGGAGCTCACTCCACCTCTGAAGGGAAGAGTCAGTGCAGGGCAGGCAGCCAAAGTGCTCAAGGGAATTCAGAGCTGTGGAGAATATGCTTTCCACCCCTTAAAACCTTAATGCTAAGCCTGCCTGTGTGTCTACGTGACACCATCCTGGTTGAGGGAGGGCTCGAGTGCAAGGTGGGGCAGAGAGAGACAGCCTTCAAAAGCCATATTGAGACAGTGGTGGCTGGGAATTTTTAGCTTTGCCATAAACTTGCTGAACTTCTTACAATCTCCTCCTTTTGAGTATTGGCTTTCTAGTTGGAGAAAAAAAAATGTGTGTGTGTGTGATATATGATACACATATCATTGATCATATAATACATACTATATACATTTACACATGATATGTCTATCTTATATACTACATATAGGATTCCTCTAAGCCCAGAGCTAAGGGGATGATCTTCGTGACAGGAGTCCAGCTGAAATGTCTCTGGAAGCAAAGGTATAGACTATGCCTTAGGTGGACATTGGGAGAGGAGAAGCCAATCCAATATTTTGCAGTAGTGTTTAATGTAATATGAAAAGAGAGAAAGTTGATCCAGCCCTGCAGACTCTTCATCCTGGCACGTGGCATCCTTGGACATGATCTGAGAGTTATGCTCTGGGCGATATGTAGAAAATGATAGGATTCCACAGCTCTCTCAGAATGAGACCATTCTGAGGTGGAGACAATGGTATCCCATTAGAGTGGGAGGGCTCCCCACATGCCCCAGTCCCACTCCATCTTGGTGGGAGAGAGAAGGGGGAAGGTGCGGGTCCCTGGGCTTTTGTGTGGGAGGCAGCCTTTTATAAGACCCTGGGCTCTTCAGGCTTCTTTCTGTTCTTCCCCAGCTCTGGAGTTCCCAGAACCCAGGATCAGCCCACAGCCCTTCTCTTTCTGTGTTCTTTCCCCTCCTACTTGAATTGCCTTCTGGAACCTGCTGAGGACTCCAGGGTTGGTTAATCCATTGCCTGGAGGACATCCCCACCTGGATATCCTAAGGAACCTCAAATGCGACATGTTGGAAACCAAAGTCCCTATCTTCTTTCCCCAAAGCCGTTTTCTTTTCTCAGTGAATGTTATAGCATGTACCCGGTCTCCTAAGAGACAAACAGAGAGTTTGAGCTCCCTTCCTCTACCTCCCATCAAGCCCTAAGTCCTGATGATTCTACCCCCTTCCCACCTCTCGCACTGCCCCTATTCTCTCTTATTAGTCAGGGCTGGCAGGCCCTGACTGGTCTCCCTGCCTCTGGACTCACCTTCTCCCTCTCTCTGTAGACCAGGAGTCAACAAGCATTGCCTCTAAAGGGATGGATGGTGGACAATTTCATCTTTGCAGGCCAGTGGTCTCCAGCATAGCTACTTAACTTTGCTGTTTTCATGTGAAAGCAGCTACAGACAATGCCCCAATGAATGAATCCCTCAGGGGTCCAACATGGTTATTTACACAACTAGGTAGAAGGCCAGATTTGTCTAATAGGACATGATTTGCTGATTCCCACTCTACACTGGGGTCAAACTGATCTTTCTAGAAGTTAAAGAAACTTCCTTCCTTCCTTCCTTCCTTCCTTCCTTCTTTCTTTCTTTCCCCAAACCCATTTTCCTTCCTTCCTTCCTTCCTTCCTTCCTTCCTTCCTTCCTTCCTTCCCTCCTTCCGTCCCTCCTTGCCTTCCTTCATGGCTCCCCGCCGGCCCCGCCGGGGCCGTACGTTCGACGGGCGGGACCCGGGGGCGGTGGGCGCGAGGGGCGCGGTTGCCCGCCGGGCCGCCACCCAGAGCGCGCTCGACATAGTCCCC
>CAUYPK010034190.1:0-48691 GCA_963574355.1 Loris lydekkerianus
CCTCCCTTCTGTGTCACTGGGGGCTCCTGCTCGCCCTCACCTCCCTTATGTGTCACTGGGGGCTCCTGCTCGCCCTCACCTCCCTTCTGTGTTACTGGGGGCTCCTGCTCACCCTCACCTCCCTTCTGTGTTACTGGGGGCTCCTGCTCACCCTCACCTCCCTTCTGTGTTACTGGGGGCTCCTCCTCACCCTCACCTCCCTTCTTTGTTACTGGGGCCTCCTGCTCACCCTCACCTCCCTTCTGTGTTACTGGGGGCTCCTCCTCACCCTCACCTCCCTTCTGTGTTACTGGGGGCTCCTCCTCACCCTCACCTCCCTTCTGTGTTACTGGGGGCTCCTGCTCACCCTCACCTCCCTTCTGTGTTAGTGGGGGCTCCTGCTCACCCTCACCTCTCTTCTGTGTTACTGGGGGCTCCTCCTCGCCCTCACCTCCCTTCTGTGTTACTGGGGGCTCCTGCTCGCCCTCACCTCCCTTCTGGGTACTGGGGGCTCCTGCTCACCCTCACCTCCCTTCTTCATTAGCAGAGAAGCGCCCAGCGTGGATACTTTCCATGAGACGGAGAGTCGTTTGTAACGCTTCTCCACAGGACTCAGCAGCCACTCCCCCATGGGGACCTGAGAGCCATTATGGTGAGGAGGGCAGGGGAGGGTGCACAGGTAAACCCGCAGTTATCAAAGGAGAAAGCTCGCTGTGCCTGTGTCTTCATTTTGGCTGCTTTTCTTGCAGGTCTGCTCAGATCAGCCTCTCTACTCCCTGCCTTGATCTTTGGAGGGTGGAAGCCTTCTTGCCTTCTAATAGAAGGAAATCACCATCTCACAATGATGTTAGTGTCACAACAGGTGGTCGGCAGTGGTGTGAATCCCTGGGACTTGGGACAAAAGGACAACTCTCCTCTTCCTCTGTGATGCCAGAATTTCTGAAGCCCTGTCTGAAAACCAGTATAAATTTGGACATAGCATTCTGGGGGGAAAGACTTGGGCCATGGAAGAAAAGTAATTTTGTGCTGAAACAACTCATGTGAGATCTCCTTAGCCACCAGAGCTAAGACTTCTCAAAAGATCCAATAGAGATTTTTGGAAGCAGCATGTTCTCAGCTGTCCCAGAATTTTAAGTCCTCAACAGTAGGATCAATGATTTGCAAAGGATCCCCCAAATCAGGGCTCCTCGGCCTCAGCACTACGGACTTGTGGCACAGGACAGTCCTACTGTGGGGGGCGGCTGTGCGTCTGGGTGTGTTTGATACAAGTTACACAAGATCTCTGTTTCAATACCAGATCTCAGCCAACGTCTATCCCTTGACTGAATAAACCAGCAAATCCTACCTCTCTCTCATGTTAGCTTCTAGAAAAGGGAATGTAAAAGGCACCCCCTCGTGTTCTTCCCAGAGATTTCCGACAGGAGCAATTCTGAATGAACCCAGGTGACCCCGAGGCTTCCGGGAATTCTCGTGTTTCATGCGTAGGACGTGGCCCAGCCCAGCGGTGCTCAGATCCTGCTCTATGAATAAACCGCTCCTCTCCCGCAGGGAACACATCCTCTGGCCTTCGAAGGACACCCAGACAGGTTGCTTAATGATCATTGGGACACTGCGGCCTCAACTTTTAAAATGAAATGCACATAAATACCCTGGGCCCGGGGGTTATCTCTCTCTAGTCTGGAGGGCCTCGCTCATCTTAAAATAATTTACAGGAATTCTGCAATTAGAGCAGGCCCGGGTGGCTTCTCCTTGCATCACTTTATAGGCATACTTATCAAAAGCCCAAACAAGGCTCCATAAATCCCTCACTTCCTTGGTCGGCTCACAGAGCGCCGAGTCCCCTGTGGTCCAGCAAAGGGTCAGTTGGTGAGAGGCCAGGCTGCCAGACGTCTGCTCTCATTGCTTTTTAATTTCCTCTCTTCCTTCCTTTATGCTCAGAGATACTACATCTTTAAATAAAAGGCGATGTGCAACTTCACAGGGAATTTCATTTTAAATAAAATGTACTTGAATTTTAAAAAGAAGGAAAAGAAAAAGAAGCAACGAGGGGGAGGGGAAGAAAACGAAAAACCTCTTCTTGATAACTTGCCTGGACTTGTTGGCTCAGAGAGCTGGCCTGCTTCCCACTCCGTTCATCCCATACAATCAGTTACTTTCAGACAACTGGTCGATGGTAGCAAAGCCAAACAAAAAGAAGCCAGCTCACTGACTATTTTTCTTTAGCCTTCGTCTGTCTTTGCTGGCCGCGCTCTTTCCATCCGAGGTCTGGCTTCCTGCATAGAGCTGCTTTCGCGCTGGGCTTTGTGTGAGCGGCTCGTTTCCCGCAGGTGGCCGGTTTCCCATGTCTGCGTCCCTGAAGTCCCCCCTTGCTCCTTGGAAGGGGCTCGTTCCAGACTTCACAGTCAGATGAGTCAGGGGTGGGGCCTGCACCTCACCACCGAAGTCTTCTTTCCTTTGCTGGTGACTCCTGAAGCCCCATCAGTAGTAACCAAAACATTCTGCCTGATGAATGACAAGGCCTCAATTTTGTCTCCTTTTTGATCTATGAAAAATCTTGCATCTTGTGGCTTAATATGAAAGCAACCCGAAAAAGATTTTTGCTTCTTTTGGCAAATGTTACAACAGAAATTCTCTTAGTCCTCTCGCGTCTGTGTTTCTCAATGTTTTGAGCTGGATGTAGGTGAACCAATGCACGGCTGCCGGGTAATTCTGAAAGAGGGAGCTTTATTTTAACACACAACCCGGCAGCACATGTGTGCTGGGGTTTTGTTTTCGCTGGAGTGAGATTCCTTGAGGAGCAGGGCCCACAGCTCATCTCTGGCTCAGTGCTGATGTCGTACTAGCACTATTTCTTTCCTTAAATGGGGACATGGGTGATAATACACCCCATTCACAGTCTGGGTAGGCTCCTAAGATACCATATTGCCTACAAAGGGTTGCCTTTTTGTGCGTGGCTTTAACCCTGCACCTAGGATGGGTCTCAAATGGGCAGAGGAACAAATTGCTGGCTCCTGACTCCCAGGAGAACTGGAGTTTGGAAGGAATTTATGTCTAAAAAGAAGCAAGCCTTCCTCACCTGCCTGCTGAAACTCCTTTAATGGTGCATGCGCACTTGTGATGGATGGAATATACTGATGTGAGCTTGAATTAACCTCCAGGAAAGGTCCTAGGAAGCCACTGGGCAGTTAGACGGATTAGAGGTGTGCCACACAGCTGGGGAAAGGGGAGCATACCTTCCATGCAAAACCTGACCTGCCAGATGTGCTCATGGCCTGGGATAAATTCCTGCTCCATCAGGCTGATGTTATCTGAAGACCGAAATAAGTATGATTCCTCATTTACTGTTAGGGAGATGAACAGGACGCGGAGGGGGGTGTCCATGCTTTACTGACCAGGGGTGCATCTACAGTGATGATTTTGAAAATGCCAAAACAAAAGCCACTGAGACTGTTCACACACACAGACTCAAAGCCATTCACACATCAACAAAAACAGTCTTTTGATTTAGAAAAGGATCATTTGATGAAACCTTTTCTCTTTTTTTATTCAAAGCTCCCCAACCTCACACTAAGAAAGTCAACTGTGTATCAAGATTATTCTGAACCATGAGAAATAACTGAGATACCATTTTTTCTCATTTAGAAAAATGTAAACCTTTTTTTTTTTTTTTTTTTGAACAGAGTTTTACTCTATCACCCCAGATAGAGTGCAGTAATGTCATCACAGGTCACTGCAACTTCAAATTCCCAGGCTCAGGAGATCTTCCTGAACATCTGGGACTACAGGCACCTGCTATGACACCCAACTAATTTTTTATTTTTAGTAGAGACAGAGTCTCACTCTTGCTCACGCCAGTCTTGAACTACCTCACTCTCCTAGGGTTACAGGTGTGAGCCTCCACACCTGACTAGAAATGAAAACATTTTTAACTTCAAAAATATTTAAGCAGTAGTTTTATTAGCATCTTTTGTCATTTCCTGGTCTAAATTCTTTCAAAGAAAAAATACAAAGGACCCAGAGGAACAAAGGAAATTAAGAGACAGTGAAGGAAGATAAATGAAAGAAAAGAAGGACAGAACTACGTGTAACTACTCACAATTCTATATCCAGTAATGAAGGAGAAACAGTCTATTCAGATGGGGAAAAAAAGCAAAAAGAATCTGTTGCCGGCAGACTTGTCCCGAGAAAATGGCTAAAGAAAGTTTTCTAACTGTGTACGATACATACTTCCCTCAAAATGGCAAAATTACACCAGCAGCCCCTAAGTTATAGGTGTAATGTACTACCTTCAGCAGCCACTAACAATGCTATGTGAAGAAATACACTTAAAAAATCCAGCAAATCTAAACAGAATCCTAAAAATCATTCTGTTGCTATAGAAAGGTAGAAAAAGATAACAGAGAAACAAAAACAGAAAATAAGCAAACAAAAAATATTTATGCTCTAACATATTGATAATTATATTAAATGTAAATTGTTGAAGTATAAAAACCAAGACTGAGATTTTCTACCCTCATGACAACTTGAATGGACCAGAAGAACATTGGGCTAAGTGGAATAAGCTCTACCGGGAAAGACAAATACTGTGTGATCTCACTTACATGTGAAATATAAAATAGTCAAACTCATCAATGCAGAGAGTAGAATGGTCCTTTCCAGGGACTGAGGGAAGGGGAAAATAGGGTAATGATGGTCAAAGGGTACAAAGTTTTAGCTTTGTGAGATAAGTACAGTATAGTGCCTATAGCTAACAATACTTTATTATACACACATAGTTAAAATTTGCTAACAGAGTTGATCTTAATGTTAAGTGTTCTTACTACAAAAAAGAAAAGATAATAAAGGGGGTGGGAAGAAACTTCAGGAATTAATATGTTTATGGCTTTAGTGGTGATGATGCTTTCACAGGTGTATACTTATCCTCAAAGTCATTGTGTTGTATAGATTAAATATGTACAGTTTTTTTATGTGTCAATTATACCTCAATAAAATCATTAAAAGAAAAGATATAGAGTTTTCCAAAGTTTATTGAAAAACATGTGACCCAGCTATATGATCTCAACAACAAATTTATATCAAGTAAAACAATGTAGGCAAGGTGAAAAAAAAAAAAAATAGACCATACAAGCATCAATCAAAAGAAAGTAGGGAGTGGCTATATCAATAGCACATAAAGGTGCTATAGCTCAAGCAGCTAAGGCACCAGCCACATACACCAGAGCTGGTGAGTCCAAATACAGCCTGGGCCTGCCAAACAACAATGACAACTACAACCAAAAAATAGCCAGGTGTTGTGGCGGGTGTCTGTAATCCCAGCTACTTGGGAGGCTGAGGCAAGAGACTTGCTTAAGCCCAGAAGTTT
This sequence comes from Loris lydekkerianus, assembly GCA_963574355.1. NCBI lineage: Eukaryota > Metazoa > Chordata > Mammalia > Primates > Lorisidae > Loris > Loris lydekkerianus. Next base: position 5,342 of record CAUYPK010034190.1, read on the forward strand.
GAGGTTGCTATGAGCTGTAAACGCCATAGCACTCTACCCAGGGTGATAGCTTGAGGCTCTGTCCCCCCCCAAAAAAAATGGCACATGAAGTAGACTTTATTTATTCATTTTTTTGAGACAGTCTCACTTTATCACCCTTGGTAGAGTGCTGTGGCATCATAGCTCATAGCAACCTCAAACTCTTGGGCTCAAGTGATTCTCTTGCCTCAGCCTCCTCAGTAGGTAGGACTACAGGCCCATGCCCCCACACAATGCGCAGCTGTTTTTAGAGACAGGGTCTCATTCTATCTCAGGTCTCCAACTCCTGAGCTCAGGCAATCCATCTGCCTTGGTCTCCCAGAGTGCTAGGATTGCAGGCATGAACCACCATGATCTGCACAAAGTAGACTTTAGAATAAAGAAAATTACCAGAGACAGGGAGGGACAACACCAGTAAATACATAATGCTATATCATATATATTTACATATAATACAGACACGAGTATATATAATGTATATATGCACTGCATATGTACATATGATGACAATAAAATGTAGATCCATCAAGAAAAAATAACAGTCATAAGTATACATGGACCAAACAATAGAGCTGCAAAATAGAAATAAACAAATCTAAAATTATAGTTAGAGGCTTCATCACTCCACTCTTAACTCTTGATAGGAAAAAAAAGACATAAAATCAGTGAAGATATAGAAGAATTCAACATCATCAGCCAATAGAACATTCCACCCAACAACAGCATGCACATTCTTTTCAAGGGCCCATTGCCAAGATGAACAATATCATGAGCCATAAAATGAACCTTGCCAAATGTAAGAGAATTAAATCATACATTGTATGTTCTCTGACGGCTCTCAGATTAGAAATTATAATTAAATTATAAATCAACTAACTGAACAATAACAAGGAAATCTTCAAACAGTCTAGACACTAGACAAAAAATGTAAAAATAATCCATGTATCATAAGAAAGTATGGGTGATTATAATTGGTTTCATAATGGTACTGAGTACATTGGATACTTTTTCTTCCATTCTTGACATACTTTATTAAGAAGAATATGTTCCAGCTTAATCTATGTAAACATAAAAGTGGTAAAGTCTCCATCTTTTTTAAGGCTGCATAATATTCCATGGTATACATATACCATAATTTATTAATCCATTCATGGATTGATGGGCACTTGGGCTTCTTCCATGACTTGGCAATTATGAATTGAGCTGCAGTAAACAATCTGGTGCAAATATCTTTGTTGTAAAGTGATTTTTCATCTTTTGGATATACACCTAGTAGAGAAATTGCAGGATCGAACAGCAGGCCTACTTTTAGATCCCTAAGTGTTCTCCAAACTTCTTTCCAAAAGGAATGTATTAGCTTCCATTCCCACCAGCAGTGCAAAAGTATTCCCTTTTCTACTCATCCATGCCAACATTTGTAGTTCGTGGATTTTGTTATGTGGGCTACTCTTACTGGAATTAGATGAGGAAAGAGGAGGAGAATGGAAGGGAAGGGGGGAGGTTGGATGGAGGAGGGTAAACTGTGGGACCACACCTATGGTGTATATTGCAAAAGTACACGTCAAATCTATTAAGTGTAGAGTATAAATGTCTTAATACAATAATTCAGTAAGTGAGGTGAAGGCTATGTTAATTGGTTTGATGTAAGAATTCCAAATTGTATATAAAATCAGCACATTGTACGCCATAAATGCATTAATGTATATGTGATTTATGTATTTATGACTTAATTTTAAAAAGTAAAAAATTAAAAAAGAAAAACTATAATCCATGGATCAAAGTGGAAATGTCAAGGAAAATTTTAAAATGCATTGACTTTCACAAAGAATGAAAATATATTAAAATTAATGAGTGCAGTTGAAGCAGTGAGATAAATGTGTAGCACTAAATGCTTACATTAGAAAAGAGGACCGAGCCTGTGTCAAGAAGTCAGAAAACTAAAGAGCAAAACCTAAAACAAAGAAGGAAAGAGATAATAAAAAGAACAGAGATCAATGAGATTAAAAATTAAAAAACAACAGAGAAAATCTGTAAAACAATGAAGTAGTTCTTTGAAAAGATAAAGAAAATGAAAACTTCTAGCACAATGTTAACAAGAGAGAAATTGTCCATATTACGTGATTAATATTAGGAGTAAAGCAGTGGCTATTCCTATAAACTCTGAAGACATCCAAAGAATAACAAGAGAATGCTACACACAACTTTTCAGCATAAATCTGACAACTCAGATGAAATCAACCAACTCCTCAAAAAACACAAACTACCACAACTTGGGCAATATAAAAAAAAAAAATCACATTGATCACTATTAATACCAATACTACACAATTTCTTCCAGAAAATAGAAGAGGAAGGAACCCTTCTCACTTCATGTTATGAAATCCTTAGTGCCTTGCTACTCTGGTTTTGACCAGAGAAAGCTAGTACAAAAAGAAAAAGGAAAACTACAGACTAATATCACAGACTCACAGGAGTCTATCCAATTAGATATAAAGATGCAAAGATTCTTAGCAAAATATTAGCAAACAGAATTTGGTAAAAACTTTTAAAATTATATCCATACATCATGATAATGCTATGAGGTTTATTCTATGGAGGTAAGACTAGTTCAATATTTGAAAATTAATTAATATAATTGCCATACAGTGAATATTTGGATCTCACCCCCAAATACACATGTTAAATCTCAATGCCCAGTGCTATTGCATTTTGAGATGGTGCTTTTGGAAGTTAGTAGGTCATGACAGCAGAACTCAATACACCAGAATGGAGATTCCAGAGGGCTCCCTAACCCCTTCCATCATGGGAGGACACAGTGAAATTTATGCCCTCTTGAGTGAGAAAGTGGGCCCTTACCAGACACTAATTCAGCCAGTGACTGATCTGGGACCTCCCAGCCTCCAGAACTGTGACAAGATAAATTTATAATATTATTTATAAGCCACTAAAGTTTATGGTATTTCATTGCAGCCTCTCAAATGGACTACGACACTAACCTATCATATTAACAAGACATATAGAAATAGCACGTGATCATATCAATTACTGCAGGAAAAAATTTGATGAAATCCAATGCCCATTTATGATAAAAATTCTCATAAAACAAGAAATAAAGGGGAACCTCCCACACTTAATAAAGGGCATCTAAAAAACCCTGCTCCTAATGCAATTCTTTATTTGGAAAAACTGAATGCATTCCTGCAAAAATTAAGAGCAAGGCAAGGATCTCTGTTCTCAACACTGTTATTCCACGGAGTACTAGAAGGTCTAGCCAGCACATTATGGCAAAAAAAGTTCATGGAATACAAGAGCAGATTTAAAAAAAAAAAAAATTGCACTTCAATATAATAGTAAAGAACATGTGGAAACAAAGTAAAAGTACAATACCATTCATAATTATTCAAAAATTATTTTTTAAATCATTAATAATGCATAATAATGAAATACTTAAGGTTAATTTTAATAAAACATGTATAGAAGTACTTGTATATTAAAAATTACAAAATATTGGTGAACGTATTCAACCAAAATCTAAATAAAGAAGAGACATACCATATTCATGGATTGGAAGACTCAGCATAAAATATCAGCTTTCCCCAAATGATAAACACATTTAATGAAATTCCTATCAAAATCTTGGAAATATTTTTTGCAAATATAAAAAATATTATAGCCCAGAAATAGCTAAAACAATCTTGAAAAATAAGGCAAGAGGAATCACACTAAATGATATCAAATCTTACTCTATAGCTATTAGTAAGACTGTGTGGTATTGACAGAGGGACAGACACATGGATCAATAAAACAGAATGGATGGTCTATGATGATCCTTGAGGATGGAAAATTGATTTTGCAATGGTGAAAAAGAAATTCACTGGACAAGGAATATTCTTTTCAAATGAAAGTGCTGAACAAATTGGATATCCATAGGTTAAAAAAAAAAACTTCAGTCTAAATCCCTTGACTTACATAAAAATTAATTCAAATGTACCATAAACCACAAATGTAAAACTGTCAGAAGAAAATAGGAGAAAATGTTTAAAATCTAGGGTTTCACAGAATTCTTAGATATAATACCCACATCTATTAAAGAAAAAATTCAATAAATTGAACTTAAAATTAAAAACTCTTTATCTGCAAAAGGCTCTGATAAAAAGAAGCAAATACGAACTACAGACTGGGAGAAAAAGTTTGCAAATACATCCATCAGAAGACCCATATCTAAATTATACAAAGAACTCTCAAAAATCATCACTAGGAAAAAAATAATCCAAGTAGAAAATAGGCAAAAGACATTAAGACGTGTAATCAGACAGGATATATGGGCAGCAACCAGGCACACGAAAAGCTGCTCACACCACTAGCCAGTAAAAATGCAAATCAAAGCCTTGATGAGATATTACTATATTCTTGTTTAAAAAGCTAAGATAAAAATCAATAAAAAAAAAAAATCAGTGATAACATCAAATGCTGGTAAGGATGAGGAAAAATTGGATCTCTCATACCTTGTAAAATGGTATAGTTAATGTGGGAAATAGTTCAGCGTGTTTTTAAATTTAACTATACATTTTCCTTATGCTCTAGCAATTGCACGCCTGGGCATTTATCCCAGAGAAATAAAAACTTACATCCACACAAAAACCTGCACACAATTATTCATAGCAGCTTGATTTTTATTAACTGAGAACTGGAAACAACCAAAGTGTTACTCGGTAGGTGAGCAGACACACATGGACAAGCGCTCTGCACTGAGAGGGCGGACCATACATATGCACGACCAATCAAGGGGCTCGAGAGCACTGGGCTGAGTGGAAAGGGCCAATCCGAAAGGCTGCATGCTACATCACGACCAATCGAGGGGCTCGAGAGCTCTGGGATGAGTGGAAAGGGCCAATCCCAAAGGCCACACTACATCACTGACCAATCGAGGGGCTTGAGAGCTCTGGGCTGAGTGGAAAGGACCAATCCCAAAGGCCACACGCTACAGAATTCCATGCTCAAATGGCAGAATTACAGAGATGGAAACAGTAGTGGGTGCCTGGGTTAGGGATGGGGACGGCAAGAGGTAGAAACGATGGGGAGGGTGGTACTGGGAACCCTTCGTGGTGACAGAATAATTCCGCGTCTTGGTGGCATGAATCATATATGACGAATGACGCAGAACGATACACACGCAGTTAGTTCCCAGGCCCGTTTCCTGCTCCTAATACGATGTGATGAGACCCCCGGGAAAGCAGGTGACAGGTACACAGGGCCTCTCTGTAAAACCTGCGCCCTCCTGTGACTCTACTTCATTTGAAAAGAGAGTTTTTTAAGTTACCCAGTTTTCAATCACAGAAACAGTGCATCCAGGTGGTCAGAAATCAGCATGTGAAAACATAAAATTCAAGTTGAAAGTCCCCCCGCCCGCCTTGTCTGTGTGCGGACCCACTCCCAAGTGATGAACACGGTAAACGTGCTCTTCAACGTCCTTCCAGAAGAAAAAAACTGTGGGTGTGGAATATGCATCGTGTCTGCCTAAGTTTTCTTTTCTGACACAACTGGGATTATGTCGCATGCAGTTTTACACCTTGCTTTTGTTTCCTTTATTGTCTCTCTCGGACGTCTTTCCTCCTGAGCAGCTCGGTTTTTCCGCTGAAGGCCGCATCTTGCTGGGCCGTGGGGAGCCCGGTCACCCACTTCACCGTTGACGCTCGGCTGCACCTGGTCCTGCCTTGTCTTTGCTTTGTTCTATTTCACTTCTGTAAACAGCGCCACAAAAGACAGGTGAGCGCCTCAAACGTCCCCTGCACACCTGCCGGTGGCATAGGACGCCTATTTCATGGCAAGTACGGGTCTAGAATTTGGATGAAACCTCTGAGCTAAAGGTGAATCTTGGGACTCGCCACATTAAAATTGTATTTAAAGTCCTGGAAATTAACAGGATGCCCTAAGGATCCTGTGAGGAGAAGGAAGAGGACCCAGGCCTGGATCACAACTCCACCCACTACCCCAGTCTTCCCAACTGCTCCTAACTCCTCGTCACCCTCACTGGCTGGCCTGGACCTCTCGGGGATGCTCTTGCATCCCTCCCAGGACCCAGCTGTCTCCTGTCACTGGCTCTTGGACAGCCTGACACCCTTTCAAGCTCCTGTTCTCCACATGGACGGTTCCTTCTCTTCTTTAGGTTTTGACTTAAGCACCACCTCCTTGCCTGCCTTAAGTAAACAGGCCCCCTGTGGTACTTTCTGCCTCGCCTTTTGTGAGATTTTGTTGTGAAATCGGATGTATCATGGTTATTTTCATTTCTTTGATGCTGGGACCACCACCAACCTGTGGTGTCCAAGGTGGTGCCTGCAACCACATGTGGCCACAGCGCACTGCAACATGTGTTAGTGTAACTGGAAACCAACGTCTAATTTTCTTAATTTACATATTCTAAATTATATTTAAATGGCTGCATGTGGCTAGTAGCTCTTGTGTATTGGACACAGGAATCTAGAATCTCAGCTTTGGACCAGCAGACACAGCGTCTGTCTCATTGACAATCCATGTTCACAGCAGCTAGTTCAAGACATGCTTTCAAAGATTTTGTCCGATAAATATTTTAGATGAATGATATTAGAACCTCATTTTTATTTGCATGTATTTAATTTTAACGAAGTTGGGCATCTTTCCATGCATTCATGAACCACCATTTTTATTTATTTATTTATTTTTTTTATCTATGGACTGCCCACTTTCCATTCAGCTCTTTATTATTTTAGGCATTTTTGTATTTTAGAAAACTTGCCCTTTAACTGTCATGTGTGTTGCAAATATTTTTTACTAATTTGTCTTTTTACTGTGGCCTTTGCCATATGAAAGTTTTAAATTTACATGCAATCAGTTTTATAAATCTATTCCTTTATGACTTCTGAGTATAAACTCTTTGGAAAATGCTTATATATTACATGTAAGTTAATTCAACAATAAATGGAGAACTTCACATTCCTTTTTAACTCAGTGTTTTTCAGAAGAACAGAAAGCCCCAAATACAGATGAGTATTACACCTGCATCATGTTATATTTTTCAGAAGAGTAATAAATTTCTGCAAACCAAATGGCCAATAGCCATCATTAGAAGATGTAGCAAAAAAAAAAAATAATGAACATTGGGCAGCACCTGTAGCTCAGTGGGTAGGGTGCTGGCCCCAAGTACCAAGTGTGACGGGTTCGATCCCAGCCCCGGCCAGCTAAAACAGCAGTGGCAACTACAACAAAAAATAGCCAGGTGTTGTGGTGGGCGCCTATAGTCCCAGCTACTTGGGAGCCTGAGGCAAGAGAATCGCTTAAGCCCAAGAGTTGGAGATTGCTGTGAGCTGTGATACAACAGCACTCTACCAAGAGTGACATAATGAAACTCTGTCTCAAATAATAGTAATAATAGTAATAGTAGTAATAATGCACACTGAGGCTTTTTATAAAAGTTACTTATTCAATTAACATCTGTATATGTAAAAATTAAAATTTAAATTTAAAAAAAAGTTTCTTATTTATTGAATTAAAATTACACTTGTGGATTGATTGTTTTGATTTGTAATTAGAAAATAAAATATCTCTTAAGAAACCTGTGTACCAGAATAGTTGCTTACTGGTGTGACCAAAAGTAGGTGCCAGTGAACAGGACGCTGGTGCTGGGAGCCCCCACTCCACAGAGACAGCAGAAGCACAGCCTCTTTGAGCAACTGAGACAGAAACCCAACATCTAAGCTGCCTTGCTGGGCAAGCAACTTCCTGCCCCATATCTCTGTTTCTTTCCTCCTTCAAAGGAGATTTTCACAGTGACTCCTTCCCATGGCCCTGTATACCTTACCTAAAAGCATGGTTGTAAGACCCTCTAGAAAATTCCACACACTGCAGCAGAGAGGTGGAAGGATGGCACATTTGTTACCAGGTGGCACCAGAATTCCTGTGCCCACACCCCGTGCACACGGCAGGTGCAGCACAGCCCTGGCAGGAAAGGACTGACTTCAGCGGCGCACTCTGGATGCCTTGCACATCTTACCCACCGGGCTCCAAATTACTATCTTCTCATTGTCATTTAATAAGTTTTCCCACTGTTGTGACACCTGACAAACGTTGCTGATGCTGGTGGATGATCCCAAATCTGAACAATTCATTGTTGACTGTAACAAATACCTGTCAATTTTAGACTGACAATTTCTACTTATGTTAAACTGCAGGAAAAAAAAAAAAAAGACAAAACACCCTCTCTTACGGTATTATGAAAAGAAATAAGGAAATATTTGATATGTGCTTTTGAAAGTTTGAACAAAACCTAAAGCTTTAGTTTTCATATATTCCCAAAGAGAAAGGAGAATGGATAGACCAGAGCTGGCATGATACCATCTCAGACGAGGCTGTACCGCTGGCCTTTCTCTTCACACGTACAGGTGTGTCCAGCTATGCTTTGTACACGGGGTGGCCGTGAAGTTCCTGTGCAATTCAAAATAGTGTGCAATTTATAAGCTTTCTAGCCACCCTGTATGTATATTTCAATTTGGATTCCATTACACTAAAATGTGAAGAGTGGATCTCTCTACCAATAAAGTGAATTAAGAAAATGTTTCTTGTTCCAAAGTCTCTTCTTCTTAAAAGGAACATAGTTATGTTAAAAAGACTTGTTCCAAAGTCTCTTCTTCTTAAAAGAAGCATAATTATAACTGAGTCATTTCCCGGAACATGTGGGTACCTGGTGAGTGGCCTCCACAAGAAACTCCAGCTCTTCTCCCTGTGGCAGGTTTTCTGAACAGCTTTGCTGTTCCCGAGTTCATTTCATTGCCCTGTGACTATGTACATCTGCTGTGAGTTAATATTGTGCTAGAGACATCCAGAGGCATTTCTCCACATCCCCTCCACCTGCAGGGGAAGTAAAGGGGAACGGGACACACAGAAAGGAAACCTCGGGTCCCAAAGCTCCTGGGAGCACATTTAAAACTCAAAGTGGAAGAAGATGAGCTATGGTGATGCTGGGATGAATACCTCTCAAATAATGGGGGAGAAATATCCCCCCCAAATACACCGTAATGTAGGCAGAGAACTGGGACGTCCACAGTGTGGCTAAAAAGGTAACTGCTGAGGCCCTGCAGGGGCGCAGACAGAGCAGCAGCTGGGAGAGCTTGGAAACCCTCTCTCCTGCCCCGGAAGCCCATTCTGGGAAGCACATTTGGGAATACCACAAGACTGGGAGTGAGCTTTGGCAAGCTCCACAAACACATTGGGTTTTGCACTGGTAATCTGGACTGTGTTGCCCGTCACAAATTCAGCAATTACATACCCATTCATTTACCTGTCATCAGGGATGCTGGACCTTAAGAAAGTCCCATAAAGCTGAGGAATATTGTAGGAGGAATCCTTAGACCAGAATCTCCAGCCTGCTCCAAATCTACAAAGGAAAAATACCAGGTTCCACACAAGTAACTTGTTGAGATCACACACAGTCAGTCCCTACCAAAGTCAGCACGGGAACCAAGCCCTCCTAAAACCATGCCGGCCGCTGTGCCATTACAGCATACAAGATTCTTGTTAGATGGAAAACAGAAATATTTGGAAGGTCCTAGGAGGGTCTTATTTCTTGAATGGAAAGCGAAGCCTTGACACTCTTTAAGACTGCTGGTCAACTCCAGACAAGCCATGTTAAATAATGAAGTGGGAACAGGGTCTGTGAAAAGTCCAAGGGGAAGGAGGAAAGGATATATTTTTTTAACAAATCGCTATAGATTTCAAAGCACTTAGAATTATTATTTTCCTTTCATATCCTTGGCTGCTTCCTCTATTCTGGGTCCTATTTAAATGTTAGTTTTACGAGAGTGTTTTATTGAGGCCAAATTAACACCCAAACTGGAATTAATGCTCACTTTTGTTCTGCAGATTCGGACTCCTGATGTCAGGGAGGCAAGGAACTCATTTTAACACACAGGGACATTTCACACCAGAAAAATACACCAATTTACCAAGAGGTATGAGTCTCAAACTCATAAACTTGTAAATCTAATCCACATTGGCTGACAAAGAGTGATTTTCTCCCCCAGCCCCCTACCCGTGCTTGGGTTTCCCCCATGCACAAGATTACCCTGCCACTGGGTACCACCCTGCAGGCCCCCAGATAGCCTCACAGTCTCCACTCAGTCCCAAGGTGTGAGGAACAGAATAAATCTTTTCCCTACAGGTTGTCACGTGGCCGCCATTCTGGGGCCTTCCACTCGGCCTACGCACATGGGCTGGCCAGGGCTCAGCACAGCCGAATACTGGGTTCTATTTCATTCTGGCAGAGCACGGACTTTCCACACACAGATTAACGTTGTTTCCTCTCATTCTGACACCATAATGTCTTTTCCATACACCTGCCCCCACGTTTCCATGAAATCCTTATCTCCCAATCAAGTAAGGAATCAGCATTGTAATACCAAACATTCCAGAAAGTATGGGTTTTTTTCACATCTAAATATCTCATCCCCATATGCTGAACACTAAATTCAAGTCTAACATTCTGCAAATGTAAAAGTCTGAAACACACGTATTTGATTTTACACGCCCTCTATTTACAACATGTGCAGAGCAAAGCCTATAAATGTATAACTTTTAAAGTCAATCAAACCTAGGACTTTCATAAAAAATGAAGCCCATTTTCTCATGTTTCTGTATTTTAAAATTAAGAAATATATCTGGATTGTCATTCTTGAAATTTCAAACAGTATTTGTTATTGTTGTGATTTATGGTAATGACAATATTCTTTGTTTTAGAAATGCTTTCACATACCTCCTATCATTAATGATACAATAAAGTCTAGAGCAGCAATTCTCAACCCGCCTAATGCCACAAAGTATTTGGCATTGTTAAAAAGGGGTCCTGACCCACAAGTTGAGAACTGCTGCTCTAGAGCAACTAGTATATTATGGACTTAAATTTACAAGCAGAAAACTAAGGCTCAGAGGTGTTGGGTGTGGTGGGTAAGGCACCTCTCCAGTGGGAAACCACGCTGTGCTCCTGCTTCTAATTGATGCTAAAATAAATTCCTAGATCCTTGAGTCTTTGTTTTGTTTTTTAATCGGTGTCATTTTGAGATCCAACAAATATCTAACCTAACTCATCCACGTGGGCTATATGCAGTTAATTGAATGGTTGGAAATGCCCACCCTGGATAGTTTTTGTCAAAAAACGTTGCCATCAAATAGGAAGGTACAGAAGGGCTTTTTATGTCAAGCCTCAATACATAAAAACATGTATTTAATAAACCTGAAACTAATGTTCCTCTCTCTAAAATGCCTGATCACTTATACTTTCTCCTCATCCTACAAGGCCTTAGCCAAATGCTGTTTATTCTGTTAACTCTCCCAAAAAAACTAGTAGTTACTAACCTTTACATATCCATGTTTACCTAACACATTAAACTATTATAAGACATATCATAATTCATTAATCTCTGTGTTTATGTTTCTACCTTCTCTAATCCAAAAAATTCACCTATAAAATCTTCGAAGGTAGGGATGGTTATAATTTCCAAATCCCCAGTGATTAGCACATAGAAAGCTTGTTAAATAAACAAATTTTATAGCAGTCAGAACAAAACATTCCACCAACTTCTAAATGATCTACTTCAATGTTTACTACTCAGGAACAAAAATTATTAAATCGATGTATATTCGAATCAATTCAACAAATATTGATGTCTACATCTAGTTTAGAGATAACGTGTGATGCAGGGAACTACCATTCACCACCAACCTCTTCCTAGCAACGCAATAGATTTTAAGCAATTTAGAAAATATTTTAACATGTTTGTCTATTTGGGAAAAACGTTTATATAGGTGTAGCTGCACCTTCAATGTAAGAAATTCTGTAGGCAGAGGTTTCCAACCTATTTTATTTTTGTGACACACATTGGAAGAATAAAAGTTTTCTCGGGCCACACAACATACACAAACAGTAACAAAAGCTGATTAGGGGAGAGAGAGGGGGGGAGGGAGGAAAGGAGGGAGGAAGGGAAAGGCTGTGCGAAATTTTTTTCGTGGTATCCAACAGCACAAATAAGCAAAAACGTGTTCACAAAATCAGCATGCAGCCTGTGGATCACAGGCTGGACACTGTGACTGAAGAACACAGGAGCAATAGGAAAATTCATTCTTCAAAGACCTCTCCAAACTGAGTTTCTTCCCCAAGCTCAACTAGTGGCATTTTATGGAGCTGAGGGTATTGGTGCCCACCAGTGGAACACGCACAGGGAATTTCTCCTTGTTTTGCACATTTCTACTCAGGTCACTTGCTCTGCTGAGTGGTTGACCTTCATACCTCTGGGAATTCTGACAGGTGCAAACTTGATAGAATTAAGAATATTTTTGTGAGTGTAGACAGTGCAACCTTCTTAAAGTACCAAAGTTCTGAAGAAAGGATTGTTTTTTCTTTAGGTGCTAGATTTTTTTTTAATTACGGACGTTAAAAATGGAGTGTTTGTCACTGAGTATCACCGATCGTTCTCCCAGTTCCAGCAGGATTGTTTCCAGATCCTAGTGTGGACAGTGGGTTTAGATTGAAACAGCCACCTTGGCATAACCCACGTGTTCATAGATGTTGGCAGAGGTGCGTCTTCAGCCTGCCCCAGTGACTTCACATGGGACTCTCCAAATAAAAGCCCCATGTCTGGCCATGTCCACCCAAGGACCTCAGGCCATATGTGTACTAACCACATTCTGATACATGAGGAGGGAAAATGGGATCTCCAGTGTGAGTCAGAAAATTGTGACAGTCCTGTCTACCACCACGATAGTGTTCCACGGCCCCAACCACCAGTTCCGCCAGAAGGAAGTCTCCCGCAAAGTGGAAGGTCCCTCACCATCTCTCAGCCCCCAGACACGTGCCCTGAGGGGGGCTGTGAACACTTCAGCACAATCTCAACCCCAGTAAAGGTGACAGAGCTGGCTCCCAGGAGTAATGGCAGCTGTGGACTAACAACAGATCACAAGCGGTAGTTGACACCCAAGCCCATCTCCAGTTCGCAAGCTGGGTGACCCTGTCACGCCTTTGCTGAGGCTCTTTTCATGTATCTGAGAGGCAATTTAGGTTTTAAAATTCTGATGGATTGGCAGAGGATGATGGTTGGCTTTTCAGCAATGTAAGCCCCTCTGCCTGTGTGGCCGTAAAACATGGAATGATACACACACGTGTCCAGAAAGCCCAGGGTGGAAGTTAAACTCTAAACAGCACGACACTGACACTCGGGCATCCTGAAGAACCGTCCTAAAGAAGATGTCCAATCTGCAAGCTTCAGCGAGGCTCCTGACCCACCCTCCATCCATGTCCCAGAGCTGGGTCTCCTCAGTGAATACTTGGTGAAAAGATCTAATTAAAAGAGATGAACTATCACTGTGGACATGCCCAGACCCCATCTGGCTGACTTCAGACCAACTTCCTCGCAGGCATTCTGGGGAGAACACACCTGTCCTCCTCTCTGGCTTCTGTTTATTCAAAATCTCATTTGTCCCTCTGTTTATTGGGAATTCCAAGCCTCGGACAGCACACTGGCAGATAACCACTGGCTTGGCGTTAGGAACCTCTCACAAACACAACGCCATTCATTGCTGAGGGTCCCTCCCAGACCACAACCTCCTTGCAGGGGTCCCGCTGGGGACAGGAAAGGCATGTGGCTGCTGGCTGATTCATGGGCTGAGAGCTGCACAGTAATCAGGGTCTTCTGGAGACGACTAATGAGAAAGCCCCACACAACAGCATGGTCCATAGTTACCATCCTTTCATCTTGAAAACTAGCACTGCGAGCCCGTTCCTCCAGAACATCCCTTTGGAAATTGGCACTTTCCCATTGTTCAGATTCTTTGTTGCTGAGCTAAGAGCCTACTGGGGCAGGGAGTCATGGTGGGGGAGACAGGGGAGCCAGCTCACAACCTGAATGCGGACAGGTTTGCAGAAAGATATCATGAAACTACATGAAGTAAACACAGTCTAAATCCCCTGCTTTGGGAAGATAAGTGCTCTGAGTTCCATAAGCTAAATGCACACTGCTGAAATGTGATTGAAAACTTTGTGATGTGAAGACTGAAAATCACAGGGAGGAGGAAGGCAGCATTTAATCTCCTGTTGGGTGACAATTCAAGATAGACTGATAGAGATACCTGCCACCCGATAAACCAGTCAATACTGGAGATGGGAGATATTTGCAGCAAACAGGCCCTGGGAGAGGAGAGGGGGTCGGGACCAAGGCATTTCTCAGCTCCTTGCTTAGGTGCGTGAGACCTGTAATTTGCTGTGTGTGTTATCGTAGTACCAGCCCAAGTCATCCACCCTTCCCAGTAGAACATCCTAACCATGTGCACGCACATTCTGTGGCCACGTCATTAGTCCACTGTAGGCGACCCGTGTTAATCTCTTTGAAAAATGGAAGTGGGGTGGTCTTTGAAAGTGTCTCTACCTTAAGTAGAGGTAAATGTTCAGGCAGTGATTTTTCTAGTTAGTGTGTGCTTATAATTCTTACTTTTTTTTTTCCATTTTCTTTCTTTCTTCCTTTTTTTCTCTATACATTGGCAGGAACATAGACCAAACCAGAAAAATTACCGGTTCTGGCCAAATGAGTAAAATCTACACACATGCAGTGAATAAAATTAGATAAAAATCTATCCAGAGTTTTTCATTGTTTTCCATGTGCATATGCATGTATGTGTGTGCACACGCATGTCCATGTGTGTGCATGTGTGTGTCCATGTGTGTGCATGTATGTATGTGTGCGCATGTGTTCGTGTGTGTGCACTGCACATGTGTGTGCATTTGTGCATGTATATATATGTGTACACATGTGCATGTGTGTGCACGAGTGTGTATTTTGTGTGCACATGTGTGCCTATGTGTGTGTGTGTGTGCGCGCACATGTGTGCATGTGTGTGTACCTACACATGTCCATCAGCTCCTGACACGGCATTTACTGCTGTACTTATTTAGATAAAAATTGAAAAGATATCTTTGAACATAGTTGTGGTAATGGGTTTTGTTTATTAAATAATTCACCAGGCTTTTCTTCTGGAAAAATTTCTAACCGTAGCAGAAAGCAAGCCAAGAAAGAAGAATGTTTATAGCAAGGAGAGGTTATGAAATGTCTTTTCTCTGGATTATTTATTCGGTAAAACTAGGTCATATCACCATTCCTGTTGCAAACTGTTCACCTAATTCCCTTGTCTTGTGGGTATTTTGTTTTCCCCTAAATGTTAGTGTTTGCTGGTGAAAAACCATTTCTGGTTGTTTCTTTCGAAGCTTCTTGCAGTGTGGCTCCACCTGCTGGAGAGAATCAGCCATTTGTCATATGCAGCTGTGGCACCAGAATTGTCTGTCTTCATATCCCAGGAGGAAATAGAAAATATAAACATCTAAAATAGTTGTTTACTTATAAACATCAGGTGTAAATTAAATGTTATGTGCCAAACTACCCCCAAATTGTGTAATCAAGATATTTTAAATATAGTTTGGAATAAAAATAACTTCATTTTAGGGAACCACAGTTTGTGTTGATGCAAGTAATCCCAAATATTTGTCGAAATAAAGTCAATTAAAGGTAAAATGTAAATCGTGGCATGAAACATATGAACATTAACAAATATTTTCATTTTCCTAGAGGCAGTACCTCGTTGTTACCGGTAATCGGAAAAGAAGCTGCACGTCGGTCACAGGACAGCACACTCCCACAGTGTGTGCACGCTGGGGGATGCATGTAAATTCTAGGAATTCATATAATTTACCTGCTAGGCCAGGAGCCATTACGGTCGGCTGTGTAAATTCATACTTCGGCACTCTTTAAAAAGTGGATTATTGTTGACTCAATAGGCCGTAACAGTTCCAAAGAAGCCACTACTGTCTGCTGTGCAAATCCTTCCCAGTGGGTTCATTGACGGTTTGGAAACATCGGCACCTGCCTGTCAGTCTCGCCACCACGCACAGGTACCAACTGCATGTGCTAAAAATGCTGTGGAAACTGAAGCTGTAGCCAAATCACCTGAATTCTTGTCCAGTAAGCCATGGTGTAAAATTGGGTATTTCCACTCATGGTTTCTTTCTCCACCTCCAGAACTGCATTCCCTGTATTTCTGAAAGGGTTGGAATTTTGAAATATTGATAAGGTAGTAGTCATTTGATTTCCAAGTTAAAAAAAAAAAAAAAGCATGCTGAAAACAGGACAGTTTTTGCTTTGTACAAAAAGGCATCTCACAAAATGTCTGAACTTACCAGCTTCAAGGAGGTTAACAAGAGTTGCCGTGAAATTTCTCCACTTTGGGCTTTTGGGAATCCAAATGAGATATTTATTTCATTGTTATTTTTCCCACCTGGCTGTCCTCTTCTTATATCTAACAACAACAACAAAAAAAATCTAACAAAAATGGGTGCCAGAATATATGCCAGAAAAAAAAAGCACCTCTTAGATATTTGTACCTTCAGTAAAATGATGCTTTGAGGTCTGAAGCTGTGGAGTTGGCAGCCTGAGCCTTCTGCTGGCCTGGCCAGGGGCCTGTGCTAAGCTGGCCCAGGCCCTCCCGCACAGGCAGAGCACTTGAGATGCCGACCACACCGTTTGCTATTCCCCTTCCTGACACGAAAACATGTAGACTGCACGGCTCCTCCCTCCTTGGGGACAGTGTGTGTTCTAGAACTTCAGCTACAAACAAAAGTACAGGCTGGAAGGAGACTGAGGCCTGAGGCCTTGAGGTCCATATCCTCACTTTCTGGCTTGGAGCAAATGGTTGGTAAGGTTTCCAAGCCAGCAGGAAAGTACTTACAGAAAGGCAGCTTCGAAACCCACAGTCAGCAAAACCCACCTGCTTAGAGAGACCGATATTCATTCAATATACAGGAGGAAAAGACTATGGAGGGAGAAATTAAATGCTGTACCACTTTTCTTCTTCTTTTAAGAATAGTAAAAGCCCATATTTCTATACTGTGTTATTTCAATCTATAATTGGTGGAACTGATAGCTTAAAATCATAAAGTTCAAAGGTCATGTATGAATGGGAGAGATTGGGAGATAGACGTGAAAGCAGACGAGATGAGTCGTGTGCTTTTTGCTTGTTAGTTCTACATGGAGTCAGAAAAATGGATAGAGAGTTAAGAACTACAAATTTATAAGGCCTCCCCAGTGGAAATCTCTGGGGAAAAATAACATTTATTTTTCATTTTGCAAATGTCTGCTAATTCCTGCATTGTACCCCATCTGTGAACAAAGCGTGAGGAAGTCACGGCACACAAATCTCAACTAGTCTGGTCCCCCGCCATCTCTGGGAGAATTCATCTGAACTCGTCCCTCTGTCACAGAGGCTGGCACAGACTGGGAGACACAGCAAAGAGGTTGAACACGGGTGGCACTGTATCTGAGAGGGGGAGTGCCTGCCGGCCCTGGCAACCATAGGGGCCTGTTCCCCACCTGCGGTGTGGGCAGGAGGGGGTTAATGCAGGATGGCTGCCAGCAGTAACCAGCCTCCTCTTGCATTAGCCCGGGGACGACCCACGTATTCAGGGGTGGGAACCAGCCTCCTCCTGCATTAGCCTCCGACAGCCTGCCTTCCCGCACCCCGACCCGCGTAGTCAGGGGAGACATGCACCCGTGCACACTTGTGCTCATACACACACGTGGGTGCTTTATTTTGTTTCTAAACACTTTTGCCTCTTGCCCCGATTTGAACAGGATGTTCTGTTTCCAAACATGGTGTTTTCTAACAGGGCTATGTTTGTGTTATGTGTGCTAAGCTGCTGCCTTTTAAATATATACGTATATATGTGCGCACACAGAGACCTTACATACTGACAATCCTGCCTCTTGCCGAGGGAATCCCCGGACAGATACTGCTCGGAAAGTACAAATCCCCTCTGGTTTTGAAAGTCTGGCTGGCCTGGGCAGCTGAGGTCACTGAAGGTCCGGAGTGATGCCACCCTGCAGGCCCCAGTGTGCAACCAGGGCACCTGTCCCAGCAAGGGAAGTGGCAGCCGCCTCTCTACCAACACAATTCCACTCTTCTTTTACTATAAAAGAAGAGGAAAACTGGAAGTCTATTTCTGAAAATAAAATGAAACTCTTAAGAGAATGTTTTTCAAGATACCTTTTATTTCCCTGTTTTTCATTTGAATTCTGGTCTGGCCCACATGCAGAGAAATGGGTGCTCAGGCATTTGCATATTTGGCAGTTATGATTTCAGTTCCATACTGACAACTCGGTAAGAGTCACAGACACGGGGGAAAGTGGGGTCCTGGGGGCCCATGAAAGCCGCCTCTCTCAAGGTCATCAGCCCCACATATCCGCAGCCAGTGCCCAGCCTCGGCAGGTTCCAAATGTGTTTGTGCTGTCGATAAATCACATTTCTGACACTGCACTAATTACAGGGGTGGCAGTGCACATAATAAAAAGTTTATACCACCACAGTGCGACACACACCCCCTGGCATACAGCCGAGCACGGACATGACTCCTGAATGTGCAGACTCCCTTCTAAAACCAAGAGCTCGTCCTAAGGAGGCAGACAGGCAGCTGCCTTTGCACCGATTCTGGTCAGGTGTAACTTTTTCTTCCCTGTTTTCATTAATCACTGTGTTTCCAGCACAAAGGGTGACCATGACAGTCAGAGAATCAGAAACTTGTGTGGGAAGAAGCCCTGGCAGAAGCCCTCTCCCACCCGGGACAGGAAGCGAGCATTGCAAGGATTTCTTCTGGTGAAGAAACAGGTGATCCACGGTACGTGGTCCAGCCTGGCACAGAAAACCAGACAGCCACTCGCACCTATTGCCGCAGCTCAGCATGGCAGGCCTGCTCTGGCACAGGGCCCCCAGGAAATGACTCTCCCAGGAACCATGGCTGCTCTCAGAGACGCTGCTTCCCCCTGCACAGGGAGCCCGGCTGGAGGCTCCCAGGCTGCTGGGAGGATGGCTCTCTGAGGACAGAGGTGGACAGCCCAGGTGGTGTCGAGAAGGAATGTCAAAGGGGGAAACCCCGGAGATCCTGGAACAGGAATCTTGATTTTCTCTTGTAGACACACCTGCAATCACTGAAAGGGTTTCAAGGTATGCCTAGGAGTTAGTCCTACGGAGAGTACAGAGAATTAAAAAACCAAAACAGAGAAACCCAGTGCCTCACCCATCTCCCTGCCACCAGGCCACCCTCTGAGCAGCAGGGGAGTGTGTGCTCTCCAACCTGTCTCTGAGAAGGATGAGACCTCCACACACAGCCCACAGGAACCAGCCCTGCCCAGTCCGGGAGGGCGCTTCCCTGGCCAAAGCAGGACAATAAGCTGTTTCCGGAATTCTGTGCATTTTGTTGGGGCCTCACCGGCCACACGGCAAGATGCCAGGAAGCTGCTCATGTGCGGGCCCCACCCACTCTCTGCGCACTCCCAGGCCCCAGGCAGCAACAATGGTGGTTCTGGAGGGAGCCAGGCCTCCCTCTGCAGCCTCCTCCTCCACCCGGTCAGGGTGTGGACTGTGCACAGGGCACATCTTAGTGCCCAAAAACAGCCTCTGGTTACTGCCAGCAACAACCTCATGTGCCTGGGAGTTAGTTACATTCAGTATGACAAATCAAGGATGGAGGACAAGTTGCTCATGTTTTATTAATTGCCTTGCTGGAATGAAAGAGAGGGCAAAGATCTCTTAAAACTTTCCCTGTGAAAGACAAAGAGATTCTGCTCCATTCTGAGACTGGTTGAAATTTTGAGGACCAGAGGAAGAGTCACAAGTCCAGGCTGTGCCCAGGCTACCATGGAGTCCTGGGGCTCCATTCGTAGGCCCCAGGACTCGCTTGTGGGGGGACAGCTTTCTGTTTCTACACCACTGGTGACTTCATTTACAACCCCTTAGGTTATGACACCGGATTTATACATTCAGAGAATGAGATGCTGTCAGCAAACATTTCTGGAGAACAAAAAGGTCTTCAAAAGCGAGAGGCCGGGGCCAGGCGCGGGGCCCACGGGGGAGAAGTCGCACTGCTATGTTCCCTTTCTTTCCACAACTGTGTTAGCAGTGTGGGGACTCTGAGGATTAGAAGGAAGTGACAACAGCAAGGACAGGGGGCCAGAGGATTCGGGAGGGCCCTGGCAGGCAGGGGACCCAGACTCTAGGGGAAACAGCAGCCGTTCCCCACAGGTGCAGCTCAAACTATGGGTTTAACTGCAAACTTTGAGCTGCCTTGAATGAAGGCACCTTTTCCTCACACCCATGGGCTCAGAAGTCAGGCCCCAGCAAAACGGGACCATCTGCCACATCTTGGCTCCTGTTCTCCCACTTTAACCTGAATCTCTAACCTATTTTAAACACGCCACCCACACACACATTAACGGGAGGGACCCTTTCTTCTCTTTCTGTCTCTCTTCCCCTCAGTAGATGAACTTTAAATGCAATAGAGGCTCATCCCGCCTGCCCTGCCTGCTGTGAGTAATTGTCTAGAGAGAATAGGAGAATCTGAGCGCTTTTGTGAAAGGGAATAGAGAAGACAGACATTATTATGATTTTGAATCCGAAGCTCTCTCCTTTTCTTTCCTTTTATATTTTTTCCTGGATCTAACAGCTGTTTCCCATCACAACTGGTGTTTGAAAGACACTGCAGAAATGAGCACGTCCCTATCACAATGCGTTTCACAGGCGGCTAATAACTCACTTCCCATGTAGCCTGATTTCACTGGGCCATCCCCAACTAATGAGTGTTTGTCCCAGTGTCCAACTCGGGGTCCCTTTGTGGTGCTGGTGGAGGGAAATGCTCCCTCCACTGCCACCTACTCATCCAGCAGGGTGAGGTGGGCTCTAGAGCCAGAGCTCCTTCCCAGAGACCCAGAAGCTGGCCGGGTAGGAGGGCAGCCTCCCCAGCACCCACAGACCCTCCAGTCCCCTCCCCTCGGCATGCAGCCCCCTGGCACTTTGAGGTGAAAGACAGTTCCAAGCTTCACATTCGTTCAGACAAGCAGGCCCCAAACTCCAGTGAGAAAGCCACTGTCAATGGTGCCACATTATGCGGCCTGGCCTCCTGGACATGATGTACTGCTGTCCACTAGGGCTGGCCCAGCCCAGAGACTCATTTTTCTCCGGGCGGTGAGCCGGTCTACAGGGATCCCCGCAGGCCGAGAGGCCAATCTGTCCTTTGCTCACTCAGCAACTTTGTTCTTTGGACTTTTTTTTAATGAAAAATTA
Source organism: Loris lydekkerianus (assembly GCA_963574355.1). Classification (NCBI taxonomy): domain Eukaryota; kingdom Metazoa; phylum Chordata; class Mammalia; order Primates; family Lorisidae; genus Loris; species Loris lydekkerianus. The sequence continues at coordinate 26,531 of CAUYPK010034190.1, forward strand.
TAATGCAAAAGAAAGGATCCAGGCCTCTGACATGGAAGTGAACAGACCAGGCCTTCCACACACGGAGCCCTGCAACAGGGCACAGTGACAACTTTGAAGCTTTTAGGAGTCTGTCTGGTAGGGTCTCTGAGCCCTCGGTTTTAAAGTGTAACTGCTGGGCCTTAATTACACACAGAAAAATAAGGCAACAGAGCGTGTCACCCCTTAGAATTTGGAAATTCACATCGTTTTGAGCACAGCTCCTTAGAAGGCTGTGCAGACCACACTGATGGTGAGGCATGCGCGCGCGCTCTCTCTCTCTCTCTCTTTCTCTCTCTCTGACAAACATCCAGGAGAATCCTGCAAAGAGCAAGGGAGGTTGACTACTGTGGTGAGAGCAGTGTTTTTCTGTCTCTAAGCAACCAGAATTAGGCTGAGGAGACTCAGGAAAACCAATTCAATACCCCAGTAGTGTAACAGGGATGCCAGGTCTCCCTGCACTCCAGCCCTCTGGGTGCTGCCCCCTGCTTGGCCCTGAGTGTGAGGACAGGCGTAAGTCTCCACCACCCTGTCCTCCCCACAAGGAGACCGCTTCTAAAGGCTCCCAGCTGTCGGGCACAGCGTCCTATCACAGGACCCACAAAGCAAAGTGCCCAGTGTGGCCAAGAGGGTTTCATGGAGCCCTGGGGAGAGTAAGGCCCATGGTCATCTCCCCCCAACATGCCATCCACAGGCTCTCAAAAGAGGCCCAGACAAAGGTGAGAAGGCACACCAGCCCCCCACCCCCGGGCTCCCACATTCTCAGAAATAGACATTTCACCCAGCCCCGAGGAAGCTGCCTGCTATTGCTATTATACAGGTTTATTTAAAAAAAAAAAAAACAAAAAAAAAAACAAAACGAACGGAGGGGGGGGGGGCCGGGAGGGTGGGCGGGTGGGAGGAGGAAGGAAATTCCCGACAATAGATAGGCCATGAGGCGGTAGCTCTGCACACAGCTGCCCTAAAGTTTGTGTCAAGGCCCTTGCAGCAGAGAATAATCTCTCATATTCCTGTGCTAACCCCTCACAAATGCCAGGGGAGTGAAAACCTTAATTACCAACAGTCATCAAAATCTGTTGGCAATTACTAAGAAAATAAAAAAAAAAAAATAGGAAAGATTGGTCCTCCAGGGGTAAACAGGCTCTTTGGTTACATCTGTGCTGAGGATTATTGCACGTCTTGGGAGAAGTTGTAAGAGAAACTAGGGAGGACGTCACCCCCCTTTTGTTCTATGTTTTTGTTTGTTGGGTGTTTTCTTGTTCAAAGGGAAGCCACTGGAGCAGTGGGGACGCTGCCCGAGTGCTTGTCTGGCAGGAGGCACGTGGAGCAGAGAGAAGCTTCACACAAGGGTTACTTTGAAAAATTATTTAAAAAGAGAAAAACAAGACTGCCCTCAAATGTCAAAGGAGATGGGAGTTTGCAGCAGTTACCAGCCTCCGACTTGTATCCGACATTATGTCTTACATTTTTCTGCATATTTTTTTCTTCCTGAGCAGAAACAGGTCAAGTTTTGCTGTTTCGGGGTCATGCTGCGATTAGACTCTGCAGGGTTACTGCAGCCAGAGAAGAGAAAATGAAAGAGAAAAGGGACTGTCCATCCATCTCACTTGGCATGTTTATATGTTCTTTTAACAAAAAAAAAAAAAAAAAAAAAAGAACGAAAGAACGAACGAAAAGAAAAACCCGTTTACCAAAGGGAGTGGCAGGAACATTGTGTGAAAGAACACTTATCTCTGAGACTTTGATCTCCCTCTGAAGCACCATTAGCCTGGACTGAGGGGATGATGGTTCTGAACGCCCTGGCAGGGGGAGGCAGGGTGTTTCCAAGGGAAAAAAAGCATATTGTGCTGCCTCCTGGCTGTATTTAGGACAGATCCCACGGGAGCAAGCTGGAGCAGGGCCACCTGCAGAGATTTGGAGGAGGCCACGTCAGCCTCTCCCTCACCAGCACGGTTCAGCCACCCTGAGTGGACATCTGGGGACAGATATGCTCCAACCGCTTCAGTTGGCAGCGCTGAGGACACAGTTATCACTCTCACTACTGAGATGAGGAAGTTAAAGGCTTGTGAAATTTATAGTTGTATTCTATTTCATTCAGGTCTAACAAAATAGGCAGAAAAAAAATAGAGGAAATACGCTCATATGCTTAAGATTTCTTTATACAGTTTTATTCTTCAGTGTTTACCTATAAAGGAAGAAACAAAACCCATCCGTAGGAAAAGAAATTTGAGTTTGCACTGAATAAGTTCAAGCTGGAAAAGTTCAAGGCAGAACTAAGTGTGACCAGGGAAGTGGAGAGAGGGCCTTGCAGGAAGGGTCCGGCAGCTTGCACAGCGGGTCGTGTAGTCAGAGCAGACAGCCTGGAGCACCCTCAAGAGCATTTTGCTCATAAGACAGAGCAAGTCTCTCTGGTTTGCAGGGCTGTGTTGCCCCTAAAAGTGACTTTGCAAGATCCAGCATCCACTTGGGCCTGAGTTCTTCAAATGTTGCTGCTGGCATCACGTCGTGACACAAGCTTGATTTGGGGGGAAATGGCCTGATGGCAGAGTTCCGTTAGTCCTTGCTCATCCCCGAGTGCCCTGGGCATCCTCGTTTCTCCCGGACACTCCGACTTTCCTGGACAGGGAGGGCCCAGCACACGCAGCAAGATCATAGCTCGGGGGTGTGGGCGGCTCTGCGTCCCAGTGGAAGGTGCTCATGACGCACCTGTGATCAGAGTGAGCCAACCACAGAGAGGTGTCGCCGCAGGGCACAGCCTGTGTCCATAAAGCCAAAGAACATTCTAGAGAGTGGGACTGAAGTACCCTCAAGAACAATTAGTAGAAAGAATAATACTATACGAAAAAATGCCCACAGTGGGGTGCACACATTTAAAAACAGGAGCCAGTAGATGGCAACAGGAGTACTGGGGAGACGGGGAGATGAAGTCAAGAGAATTGAGAAGCAGTAGTGGCAACGTGAGGGCCTCGGAAGGGCAGAAATTCAGGTGTGATGCGGGGCCCGGCTCCCGGGCTCCAGCTGAACATGTTCGTCTCGCCTGCAAACCAGCAGGCCCTGAGCACTGCAAATCAGAGCACCCTGGGCCCCCCGAAGGGCGACCCGCTCACCTGTCAGGAGTTGAGGGGAAAGTGGGCGGGCTTCTCCAACAGTACAGGGGAATTGGAGTGCCTGCCCCTTACCTCGGGGGGCTGCAGGTAAAGGTGTGACAGGAACAGCAGCTGGAGTCCGTCGTTTCAGTTCTGCCAACCAGGGAAATTCAGGCTCTCCCACATATCCGAGTGAATCCCAACAGCCCAGCAGGGCCGGGATTTTCAGCACCTGTCACAGAGGAGTGCAGAAAGGGCCTTCAGCCACAGTGAACGGGGGACTAAAATCTTGGTCTTGTCTGCAAATTCTGTATTATATTAACATCATTATTTTATAAAAGATTCTAAGCTAGACTTTAATCAGAATTCAGCAACCTAATGTTCTAAGCTGTTCCTTTTGAGTAACTTTCTGAGCATCTGTGGAAAGCAGTGACTGTGCTAGGCGCCTACCACTCGTTTCATCCTTGCAGCCCGCCTGCCAGGCAGGCAGTGCTATCCCCATTCTACCACTGATGGAATTAAAAGCCAGCATTTTATCAGCTCGCCCCAAACTGCACATCCAGAAATGAGCTGGAATTTGAAAGCAGGTCTGTCTACTCCAGAGAGCAGTGTTCCTCCCGCTGCTATGGAAGGGCCCCAACCCTGCAGGGACGTCTGACCTTCACTGCAGGACGTCACAGCCCACAGCGTCACGGCTTCTCTGGGGCAAATTATACAGCCCCCCTCAAGTTCCTCACCTATAAAATGGGGAAACTAATCGTACCTACCTAAAGCTGGCGTGTGAATTAAATTAAAATGTGTAATTTTAATTCTTTAAATTAAGAGTTAATTTAAGTTACTTAATTAAATTATGTTAACTAAAATCAACTAAATTATACTAAAATTAAATACTACCTGCCTAACATCGGTGTGCAAATTAAAGGAGATGTTTATAAAGAGCCCAAACAGGGTCTGGTGCACCCTAACATATAAAGGCTGGCTGCTGCCAATAGTCAGTGTTGTTGTCATGTCATGTCATGTCAATAGTCATGTTGAACTTCGGTCATTATCGTCATTACTTTGGCCATGGCCAAGAGAGTTCACTCAGGTTCACACTTTTGGTTGGAAGAGTATTCTTTGTAGGTTTTAATGAAATGATTCTGAAATCATTTCTCACAATATTCTATATGTTATACTTTTATTTTACAGGCGTGGATATTTAACAAACTGATCAACGTTTACCATCTGCCCTCAGGGCTGACTGCGAGTGGCTTCGTCACCAACAACTCAGCCCCTTTTCAGAGGTCACCACGTCTGGCAATCAGATGTTCACACAACCCCCTGAAGCTTTAACCCACAGGCCTAGTGGTGTTTCTTTAGAAATCTGTGTCCGGGGTCTGGCAAATTGATCGATCAACTCAAATAAACATAGGAGAAACTCAGGTAGAAACTCATGTTTTTAGGTCAGTAGATAACGCTGGACAATGCCCGGCTGGCCATGCCCTTCCTCCAAAGCCCCTGTCCTTCCTTCATTGTCCTAAAACTCACCTGTCCTGCCTCTCCCCTACTCCAGGGTCAAGCTTCTTAATGCTCAGTGGAGTCTAGTTTCCAATATTTCCACTACCTGAATAATTTCTTCCCAGACTACTCACACATCACATGGCTTGGGGGGAATGCCTACATTCAACAAATATTTACCAGACAGACACCTGCCGTGTCCCAGCCCTATGCTACAAATTCATTCGCTAACCCTTACCACAGCAACTAGCCAAGTGCTAAGGAAACCAAGCCAGACAGACCGAGTTTAGTGAATATTGAAAGAACCTTAGGATCTAATAATTCCCAAACAGCCTATCCATCTAGAATTGAAACATTTATTTCAATTTAACAAGCTTTTTGACACTTTCCTGCACACATACCTTGGTACATGTTTTAGGGAATGCAAAATAGAAAACTCGCACACTCCTCCTTCACCGCACTTTAAATCTCCTAGAGATAAGATACGGGAACAAACAAATACGACAGAAGGCAGAGTGTAAGTGCTGTGGGCAAAGTACAATACCTTACGGGAATTCAGAGAGGAGAAACGCTTCATCCACATGGAGAATCAGAAAGGGATTGGCGGAGGAGGAAGAGGGAAGAGAGTGCTGAGGGGGAGAGAGGGGGAGAGGGCAGGGCTCTCAGGGGAGCACTGCACAGTCCGGCTGTGGACATGCGGGGCAGTCGTGGGAAGGAGCATGATGGATGGATGTAGAGTATGTTGGTTTGCCACACACGGGGGGACTTACACCTACAGAAATTTATTCTCTCACATTCTGGAAGGCAGAAGTCTGAGGCAGGCATCAGCCGGGCCAGGGTCGCAATCCATCCTTTCTTCCTCCCCGCAGCCCTTGGAGAACCTTGGCTATGGCAGCTTGCTCCAGCCTCTCCTCAACCTCCACATGGCATCTTTCCTCGGGGAGCCGGTGTCCAAATCTCCCCACCCTCCTCATCCTAAGTTGACCACATCTGCCAGGACCAGCTGCCAGTCCAGGTCACCTTCGTAGGTCCTGGGGGTCAGGACCCCAGAAGATCTCTTTGAGGGAGTTTCAGGAAACAGGATCTGGAGGGCATCAGGGGCCTGCAGAGGAAGGTGGATCTGACTTGTGGAGAAATCACCTCGTATGAAATCCAAGCAGGGTTGACATCTCCTGGCAAGCTGGGAAGCCCAACTCCTTGCCAGCGTCATTCTGCTGCCCACAGGAAAAGGTCGGGCCGAAGAAGGGGCAGAGTCAATAGGCTGTAGATTCTTCCCCACATGGACCTTTTCCTGGTGGCACCCAGGTACTTTGGGGAAAGCCCCGGGGCAGTTGAGAGTATCTCCTGCCTCTCCAAAGCTGTACGTCATAGGAGGACTCAGCAGTAGCCCGAGAGAGCTCTGCCGTGCATGTCGAGAGCAGTGGTCCTACCAGGACTGTGTGAAGTGGGACGCCAAGGGCAGCGGGGCCCAGTGACAGGGCCCAGTGACCCACTCGCCCACCCTGGCTGGACACGCGGGGAGTTTCTGATGACACAATTCCACAGTGGCCAAAGGAAGTCCACTCAGCTCCACGCTCAGGGCCTCCTCTGCTCCTGCCACTGGCCTGGTTAATACTTCATCAAAGTATTACATATACAAAGTATTAACGTATACATTAAGGTTTTTAAAAATGTAAGTAACTTTTCATACAAAATGGACCCCAGTCGAGTTCCAATTAGGGCTGAATTCCTCCTTACAAGCATTGTAGGGACAGTGTGTTCCACCGAACAACTCTAAATTCCAGGATGCATTAAAATTTCAAAAACAGAAAAGCTCAGTGCCATAAAAATGTATTTAACATCCCTGTTGGTTTTGTAAATTTGAATGGGAATTTACTTCTCAAATATTTAACTCACAAAATGTGTTTCGCACGCCCAACATTTCATGCAGCATCTGTGCCCACCCCTCCAACCCACGCCCCACGTGGGGAGACACAAGTTTGTGCTTGAGGCATCTGAAACCTTGCCCACCAGCCTGTAACTATGTACACCCTGGGGCCCCCTTACCTGGAGAGATATATAGATAAGTGTGCAGTCAGATTATTCAGAAGCTTATCTGTTCTGTCACAGTGATCTGTTTAAAAGATCTACCTGGAAGAGTGGATTGGCTGTAAGAATGAAAAAACGGTACTGCCGCTACTGGGAAGAGTGATTTGCGGAGAAGGAGGTAAGGGGGTAAGAAGCCCCTGTCCCACCATGGGCGGGCTCATCCCCAAGGGAGGCCAAGGGTGCCCACCCCGTCCCCAGGCACAGCTGCCCAGAACTCTGTCCTGTACCCCATGGAGCAAAATGACACTGGCTATTTCTGTGGAGTTTGGGAGTCCTTGGGGGTCCAGGGTCCCAGATCCCCAAGGCACCCAGTGCTCCCCCATCTCTTACACATTTTGCCAGAGATTTTGCTTTGGTTTGTGTTTAATATAGATTTAATGTCTGTATAACGATGACACCACATATGGTGTCCTCTGGAGGGGGACAAACACCCGGCACAGGAAGCCGGCAGGGGTACACGTCAGGGACCTCTCGGCCACACTGTGGGTCAGGAAATTTGCACCTCACACCCTACTTGTTGCTACCTCTCCATCTGCCTCTCGGGGGCACCAGGGACTCCTAAGTGCTATGAGGTTTCCACGAATTTGGACAAGAAAAGGGGCCCTCTCTTCCCTGTATCATCACCTTCAATGAGGACGCTGTGGAACTAAGAAATTAAAGCAACCCGGCCTTTCTTGGACAGCACGCGGGCGATAGGTGCTGGCACCAAGCAGTGCTGGTGACATCTTGTGGCTGGAGCCGGTGACAGCGCCCCCCACACCTTCCCGTGACGGCACAAGCTGTCCTCGAGCACCGAGCCCTGTCAGGACTCATCCATCAGAAGGGAGACATCTGGGACTGTGAGCATTGCTGCCAGGATGCACAGAGGCGCCCACTCGAACTTTCTCTCTCTCCCACTTGGCTGAGCCTGGCAGCGCCTCTCCCACCAAGGCCCTGAAGGAGGGGGAGGATTTGTTTGCTGGTAAATCACAGTTGTGCCTTTCTGTTAAATTCATAGGAAGAGACTGTTGTCCAGCATAGCTGCAGGCAACATTTGTGAGCCCTGAACCCTGTAATGAGAACATTACCGGAAACAGGAGGCCAAGCCAGAGGGTGATTTGGGACGTGTCCTCGGAGCAACTAGCAAGTCTGATTTTTCCCAGGCATGGAACAATCTGGGGTGGCGGGTGGCGGGGGGGCTGGACGGGGCCTCTGAGTGCACATTCACACCTCCCTGTTGGGCTTCTCAACACACGTTTTGTTCAAGGGGTTTAAAGATTTTCTTAAAAGCAATGAGTTCTGGGCCTGGATACTTTTTGAGTTGTTGATGCTCAGGAAAATTGTTTAATCCAGGCAAATGGTAGAATTTCTTTTAAGGAAACCACATTTCACATTGACAGTCAACACAGTTCAGAATACAAGTGGATTTGCTTTTCTTTGAGTAGGTGCTATCTTTTAAATCTGATCTACTAGACGTAACGCCTGGTGCCCATTATTTCAGAGACAGGTACTAGACCACATCATTTGGACTGTCCCAATATTACCTTCTCAGCATCTTCACAACTATAGTTCAATTTACTTTTAAGACAATCTTTTAAGGTGGGAAATGAAGATTACCTTAACCCCTTTTTTTCAACAGAGTATATTGGAAAATATAAAATGTTTTCCTCCCAAGTAACACAATGCGTGATATATTAAAAAGTAGTAGACCGGTCCTTCCCTTTGTTATAGGGTGAGAACTTTCTATAAGTTCAAGTTGTGTCTCGGCAACAGGAAGGTAATCTTGTCCCACTATTCAGCAGGGGCAGACTATTCTGACCCAAAGAGCATGAACAGTGCTTTTCAGGAGGAGGAGAATGCAGAACTCCAAGAGAAGGGACCTGCTCCACCCTGACTGCCCAGGTGGTGGTCCAGGTTGTGCACTGCACAAGTCTCGTACCTCATTCTATGCAAATGGCAATTCCTGAGGTGGGGCCCTGCACAACCCATAGCCATCAATAGAAGCTTTGTGTGTGTTTAACACGCTGTACTTCCCAGGAATGGCCAGGCTGAAGCTTCCTTATTTCTATGTGGTATCTCCATGGCTGGCAGGAGGTACTGACTCCCAAACCGAGGACAAAAGACAATTGGACAGCTAATTAGGGAAATCTCTTTCCTACTTGAGTTTCAAAAGACAGGGGTTCTGAGGAGGCCTGGCTTCCCTGAGCCAGTGCACTTACAGGTCGCACCCCAAATCCTGAGTCGCGGAACGTATAAGCCCACTGTGGGCTCTGACGTTGTCACCCACAACCCGTCAGTACTTTCACAGACATTGTTCACATCCCACAGGTAAGAAACATCGGGTGTTTAATTGAAAGGTCTGCTTTTAACCAATAATGTGGTCATTTTACTGTCATGACACTCAAATAAATTCAAATTCACATGTACCGAAGAAATTCCAAAAGCACTCAAACACATCAATGATTCATGACCGCATTCAGTCCCCCCAATCTCCTGGCCTGTAGTCTGGAAGTGCTGGCCATGGGAAGGGGAATTGCAGCTTTTTTTGTTTTTTTCTTTTTCTTTTTAGGAACACAGAGACTGAGAGGTCTGTCACACCAGGGGTGTTACGGGACTGGCTTTTAGCCTGGACCTTGGTTGCTTGGTACATTTACAACAAATGCAGAAGTTAGCTGGTGGTTTAATTTCTTCTACTCCCTAGATATAAATGTGCTAATAAACTGGAACTACTCCCTTGGATAAAGGGGTCCTGGCAGGTAACACTGCGGCTCTTTCCTGACCATCTCTTAAACAGTACCCATTACGAGCACAGTACACTTCCGGGGATAACCATGCTGTGGGACACCCCTCAGAAACAGCCAGAAAACTATAATTTTTAAACAAAAAGCCTCAGTTAAAATGTGCTAATAGCTCGTCAAACATTATAAAGAAAAAGTTTTCAGTAAATAATTGAGATTTCTCTGTTCTATCCGTTCCAATCCTAATGGCAACTCTAAATAAACAAAACAGATTGTTTGAATGAGCTGATGGATGTCCCAGTTACCCTGATTTGATGACTACACATTTCATGCTTATATCAAAATATTAAATGCACCCCATAAACATGCATAGCTATTATGTGCCCACAAAAACTAAAAAATATGTTTAATTCTAATGCACCAGAGCACCAAATTTCTCTGTTTATGCACAGTGCACTGGTTTCCTTACTGAGCTCCTTGTGTATGCAGAATGCTAGGCACGGCATGAAAACACTGGCCAAAATTGAGACAGCACAGTCATTGCTCCAAAAAAAAGCTTAAAATCGAGAGGCAGACAATGAACACGTGAGCCTTTTAACTGGACTGGTCGTGAGAAGAGGGATCACCATGAAGCACAGCAAATGCCACAGCACCTTGGGGATCTGGGCAATAAAACCTCACACATACCCCCTTCCACAGTGCTGAAAGACCCTTCCCCAAGCTGAGTGCAGGAATGGCAGGGAAAGAGGAGGGCAGGGTGAAAAGGGAGCAAATCTCACTAGATAAAAGGCCAATCTGCTTTCTTCCTTCCCATGGAGGTGACTGCGGAGAGATCTGCGGTGTGGAGCTGGAGGCCGACCTCCCCGCCTCTGCTGTGCTCCGTCTCCGAGAGCACCACTAACTGGATGATAGATGGTGAAGTCACTTGGGCAGTAGCCAGTCACTATCTCCTTCTGTTCTGAGACCTGCATCCAAATTTGAGCCCGTGAAATGGCTTGGGTGATCTTAATTTGACAGTTGTCAACATTTCAAAATCATTGCCAAGTTCAACCAAATGGAAGTCTTTGATCAGGCAGTGCTCTCCGCGTATGTGTGTGTGTGTGCGCCTGCGCCTGTGTGTGTCTGTCAGAGACTTGCCAGTCTGAGCCCGGATGATACACCTGTGCTCCAGTCCTCTGTCAGGTCTCATTAGCTTCTCTCTCCATGATGAATTCTGTGGGAGGCAAGGAAAAAATGCTACTTCAACTTTAGTAAGTTTGGTCCAAGAAGGAACAAAATGTGCAAACAAAAGTTTCTGGACAGTGGATTAAACTGAACATTAAAATCAAAAAATAGGAAAATTATGACATACAACATAAACTCTTACATTAAGAAAAAACAGGATATAGTCATGGACAAAACCATTTGTAGTAAGGATTATTTACTTAGTGCATATATTTTTTGGACAACCACCTCAGGCTAAGCTAAATTTGAGGACAATTTAATTCAAAATCAGTAGAAAAAGCAATAAAAATAATGAATTATCACTGGGCTGAGAGTCACAAGAAAAAGACATTTCTGAGATTTATCCCGTAAAAGATATCTCATTGGAAAATGAGACTATTGGCACAGTAAATACAGGATCACCAGAGGACGTCATTGAAATAAAAAGGCAAAATACCTACGTCCTTTGTGCAGGGTGCTCAGCCATGGGGTCGGGCACCTTTTTCTTTATTCTCTGAGGGGTAACCCCCACGATGGAGTCATTTCTATTGCCAAACACAAAGGATATGATTTTGAAACTTTCCTTTCTCTTTCTTGTTTTCAATATGTTGGGCTGTCGTTTCCCCCAAATCAAAGTCCTGCTCAGCATCCACCTGTGTTAATGACAGGTCACAATGGCATAATGTAAGTTTCCAAGAAATGTTTGTAGAATAAGTATGTGATAGCCAATGAGAACTAATAAACTCATACAGTTCTATAAAGTGAAAAAATGGTTTTAAAAGCTCAGATGTGGGAGGGCATTTGGCGGGACTCCCCCTAACGTGCACAGTGTGAGGGCGTTCAGCCGCCCCCTCTTCCACAACTTAAAGTTTACCTCGGAAGTGAGAACAATGTAACCTAAACATTTGTACCCTCATATTAATTTGAAATAAAAAACAATAAAAAAAATTCTTTTTAAGTGAAAGTTCAGATGTGATTTCCGGTCAATACTGTGACAAAAGTATTTACAAAAGTGTCACCAGCTGAATTGAGCTCAGGTTATAAGTTAGGAAGACATTTTCGACTGACTTTCATTCCATCCTGTAATCAGCTCACTGGGACAGTGACCAAGCAAAAGTCTCTGAAAAGGCCTTGAATCTTGTCAAAAATCCCACTCAGAGCCTCTGAACACCTTGGTCTCAGCCTTGCCATTAGGTGCTTCTGGTACAGATGTGTCAACTGACACAAAGGTCATAGGTTAAAGATATTAAAATTGCCTTTCCCACGTGGCCTCATGTAGGTGAACTTGGGGTGACCAGACGTTTCTTAAAAGTGCCACGTGGTGACCATGCATCTCTGTCTTATGATTCTATTGCAAGGGCTAAATTAGGGTTTCTGGAGAAAAGAAAACCCCTGCAACATTCCGACGGTTTAGAGAAACAGGGGTTTTCTTCCCAGCTACAGACCCACATATCCTACAGTGAATGACTGTCCATTTGTGGGCACATAGAGAAGGGGGGCTCAAGGTGTCCACTGTCCACAAGAAACGACGGCTCCCAGCCAGTAGGCGCTGACGGTTGCTGCTTTGTGCTGGAGTTTTGCATCTTAGCAAGAGAAGGACCCAAACCTTCTATTAGTAATCCTACAAGTTTGTAGGACAAAGTTTCTACTGTTTCTAAGTTAACTTTTTTTTTTTTAATAATTACTGATTTGCGTGCAGCTGTAAGAGTGATACAGAGACGTCTGGCACTCTTCGCTAGCTTCGTAACATTTTACAAAATGGTAGTCAGGGGTCACCAGCAGGATACTGAGGAGACACAAGGACACTGAGAGCCCCATACACAGGACAGTCCCATCACCCATTCACAGCCACACCCTCATTCCTGTTCTCTATTTCTACAACGCTGGCACTTCAAGAATATTCTGGAAATGAGATCAAACGTTGGGGACTGGCCGTTTTGAAGTAACTCTCTGGGGATTTATCCAGGTTGTGGAGTGTCCCATTAAACCTCCTCTTCCTGCTGCTGACTCGCCACCCCGGCTCAGTCACTCGGGGCCTGGTGGCCTCCAGCTGGGCTGTAACAGATACAGTGTGTGAATGGCAGGGTACAGTTTTTGTGTGAAAATCAGTTTAATTTCCTTGAGGCGAATGCCCAAGGGTGTGGCCGCTGGACTATGTGGTCCAGTTGTGTGTTTGTTTCCTAAGGAATGGCCAAACTCCCTTCCGTTTTATATCCCTACCAGCAGGGTATGGACGATCCAGTGCCTTCCCATCTCCACCAGTATTTGATGAAGGCACTATTTTCATTCTAGCCATTTGGAGACACGTGTAGTGATATCTCATCGCAGCTTTAATTTGCATTTCCCTAGCGACGGAAGGTGCCAAACACCTTTGCCCATGGCAGTTAGGTCATTTGCCATCTGAGCCTCCTCTTGGGTGAACCACCTGCTCCTGACCCTCGCCCCTTCCCACCTGGACTGTGTCCCCCGCCGCACCTTCCTCCAGCTCACTCACCCCTTCTTCCTTCCCCGGCTCGTCTGTTCAGACTGTCCCTTGGGTTTTTATGTCACCGACTGCCCGTCTCACTCTTAAAATTTCCATTTGCTTCTTTATATCTGACTTTTTGGCTGACATCCTCCATTCTTCTCTCAGACTCTTTCTCCGTCAGTGTCAAGTGTGTCCGTCACAACCTGTTGACAGGTCTTGGTGGAGCTCCCTTACGTCTTCCTTGGATAATCCTAACACCTCTGTCGTGGGGTGTTGGCATCCATTAAATCTCTCTTCCCCTTCAGTTTGAGATCTCGCTGACTCTTGGAACGACAAGTGACTTTCCCCTGAAACAGGGGTGTTTGGGCGTTGTGTCATATCACTCAGCTCTGGGGCTTCTCTCACAGGGAAGAGGGTCACCAGGTGAGGACAAAAGGGCTGTCCGCTGACACCCCCAGGGATGGCCATTACCACCGGGTGGGTGTGGAATTCCTGCTTCCCAATGGACACACGGGGAGGGGTGGCCTACCGCCACGGTGCCGTGATAAATTCTCGGTTCTCTCTGGGCCCACTCGGCCACCAAACAGCAAGGACACCAAAGGCCTTGTCACCACTCCAGCTGCCATGACAAAACACCACAGGCCAGGCGGTTTCAACTGCAGGGAGAGATTTTCTTACAGTTTGGGGGGAAAAAATTGTGTCAATTTTATAGAAGCTCTTTCAGAAACAGCTAGAGAAGGATTATTTACCACTTTTTTATTAAGTCAAATACACATAGATCATGAATACATTTATGCACATGTGGGGTACAATGTGTTGATTTCTTTATATAATCTGACATGGTTACATCAAACCAATCAACATAGCTTTTGCCTCATTTACTTGATTATTGTGTTAAGACATTTATGTTCTACACTTGACAGATTTGATTTTTATGAGGCCAAGAAAATTGTAACAAAACTTATCAAGGACATTATAAGAAAAGAAAATGAAAGATCAATATCTTTTATGTACATAGATGCAAAAATTAATAATACTATGAGCAAATAAAATCTAAAAATACATAAAAAATAGATAGGTAATATTCATGAATTTGACTACCCAATGTTAAGGTGTCAGTTTTCCACAAATCAATACATAGATTCAGTTCATTCCTGATCATAATCCCACCATGTTCTTTCATAGAAATTTATACTGATCCTAAAATACGTACAAAAATGCAAAGAGCCCAAAAGAGTCATAAAAGGCTTGGAAGAACAAAGTTGAAAGTCTCACACTATCTGACCTTAAATATTATTATAAAGCTACAGTAATTAAGAAGGTGTAGCATCAGCATAGAGAAAGAACAAAGATCACTTTAACAAAATAAAGATTCCAGAAACAGACCCACACGTATGTGATCAAGTAATTCTGGAAAACAACGTAAGACCAGTTAAGGGGGAAAGTCTCTTTTTAACAAATAGTTCTTCAAAAATTAAATACACATATGGAAAAACGAGGACCCTTGACTCCTGCCTTATGCTATACACAAAAATTAATTTGAGAAGCAACACACACCTCATCATAGGAGCTAATGTTAAAGGTTCTAGACCAAAACAGAGGGAAGTACCCTCAGGGTCTAGAGAAGGGAAAGGAATTTTTATACAGGACATTGGAAAGTGGTAACTATATAGGTAAGTATAAAACCAGGAAAGTTAGTCTTCAGCAAACTTGAAAACTTCCGCTCATCAAAGTCACCATGAAGAAATGAATGGGCGAGACACACGCTGGAAGAAAATCATTAAAAGACAAAAATCTGATGATATAGTTGTCTCCAGAACATAAAAATAACTCCTACGACTGAATAATAAGAAATAAATAACCCTTAGAGGCTTGAACATATGAGCCACAAAAGAGAACGCATTAGTGAATAATAAAGACACGAAAAGTGTTCAAAATTAGTAGTCATCATAGAAATGCAAATTAAATGAGACACCACTAAACTCCTACACTCCTGACTAATATGAAAAAGACGTCCAGCCGTCAGTGTGGACGGAAGGGAAGGCTCACCCATGCCGGCGGGGGTGAAGTGCCGATTCCCCTGGGAACTTAGTCAGGCCGTCTTTCTTAAAATTAAATGCACATTAACCACAGACTCTGTGCTTCTTCCATATGTATGTACCCTCAAAAATTACATAAATATATATGCACACTCCTAAAACTATCTCATAGAGATATTTATACACATATATATATATATATTTGAATGTGTACATATGTAAACATAATTCTGAAATTACCACAAACTGTATAAATAAAAATACAGTTAATGGTAGTTTTATTCAAACTAGCCAAAAAGTGGGAGCAACCCACACGCCCGTCACAAGGATGGCTATGCAGATGTGACGGGGAGTACTGCTCAGCAGGCAGAGATGCACAGCCAATACGTGAATTCCTTCAGGTTTTCAACATGCAGGATCACGTCCTCTGTGGACAGGAAAGTTTTACGCCCTCCTTTCAATCTGCGCGTCCTTTGTTTCCTTTTCCTGCCTGTGCCATGTTGAGTAGCAGAATAGACACCTCTGCCTTATTGCTGAACTTAGGGAAAAAGCATCCTGTCTTTAACCATTAGGGCAGGTGTCCTCAAACTGCGGCCCGCGGGCCACATGAAGTGGTGTGAATTGTATTTGTTTCCGTTTCGTTTTTTACTTCAAAATAAGATATGTGCAGTGTGCATAGGAATTAGTCCAGCCCTCCAACGGTCTGAGGGACAGTGAATTGGCCTCCTGTTTAAAAAGTTTGAGGATGCCTGCATTAGGGTGAGGTCAGGCATAGGTTTCACCATGTGCTAACACTGGCCCGATAGAAAGCTGCTGTGCCCTTTATCAGGTGGAGAAGGAGTTCCCTTTCACTGCAAGTTTATTAAAGTGTTTTTATAATAAATGGGTGCTGGATTTTTGTCAAATGATTATTCCACATTTATCATGTGTGGGAGAGGTCTTCTCTTTATATTTGTTAATATAATGTGTTGTATTAATTAATTTTTTTTAGGTTAAACCAACCTTGAATTCCTGAGATGAACCCACTTGGTCATGGCATACAATTTTTTTCATGTGTTGCTGGACTTGGTTTTGCTAATATTTCACTGAGGATTCTTGCATTTACATTCATGAGGGAGTTAGGTCTGAGGGATGTGGTGTGGGTCATTCATAGAAGAAAGAACAGGCTCTCCCAGGTCTCTCCCTGGGATGCACACAGCCCTGTCTGTACACACACATGGCCTTGTAAGTTAGCAAGTGGCACCCAGCAACTGTGGTGTTAAACTATTGTAGCTATTGCTTTCAGCAGATGTCCTAGAAACATTTTTCTGCAGAGTAACCTCTAAATCAAAGCAAATGACAACAACCACTTCCTTACAGGTTTTTCCAGGGAACTGCGAGGCAGGTCAAAAAGGGGGGCTTTCAGAGGTACCCCACACCTGCTGTGCTTCCCTCAGGAGCTGTGAGCCTGGCTGCTGACGTCAGGGGATCTTACAGGGTTTGGGAGACTTTCAGTAGTAGGCCATGTGACAATGCCACCAGCACCACTGTTCTAACTAAAACACAGTTGTTGTTGTTGTTGTTGTATTCTTTAACAAAAGCTTTTTAAGATTGTTAGAAGCCTTTGGTTAATTTCCAGAGTTCTGCAAATGTTGATTTTGATCATTTTGCTAGGATTTTTCTGGCTTTTATTGACAAGTAGAGTTTTAGTTCACTATCGATGATGTAACAAATTACTACAAACATGGTGACTTAACACCACACACGTATCATCTCACCATTCTGTAGATCAAAGACCTAAAATGAGACTTACAGGGCTAAAACAGAGAGGCCAGCAGCCCTGTGTGCCTCCTGGAGGCCAAAGGGGAGCTCTGTGTGAGGACACGGCCTCCTGGAGGCCGGAGGGGAGCTCTGTGTGAGGATATAGCCTTCTGGAGGCTGCAGAGGAGCTCTCCTAAGGAAACGGCCCAGAGGCCGCCCACGCTGCTTTGATCCAGGACAGCAGATCTCAGCCAGAGGTTGCTTTGCTGCCCAGATCCAAATTTGATTAGAAGGGCATGTGCATCTATAACCTGAGAAGACAGTTTCCTTTCGGTTCTGAAGGGTAACTTTGGTAAACCTGCAACAACCAAGATACGGTTTTCTTCTAACTGAATGATTGAGCGTTTTGTTCATATAATTGAGAATTTCCAGCCTCAGTAGGTGAAAGTGTAAGGAAGAAGGAGGTAAGGAGAGGGTCAGGGCAGACACACACTGGAGCTTCTAGTCCGCAGTTACTATTTAACTATAAGAAAATAAACAGTATTCATATTGTAATTAAAGAAGAACAGGGAAACATAATAAGCAAAAATGCTTTATTTTTATAAAGATTATTTGGACAGAATATTTTACGATTTCTTATGCAAAAATAATTTACCAAGCCAATATATTTGATCAATTCATAGACTCTTTAAATAGTTAGGAAGATTCATAGGCACAGTTTAAAATTATTTGTCCCGATATTGTATTATTCTGATTTTGTAGGAGATTTACTACCAAAATTAAGTTTTGCTCAAGCCAATGATAAAGTTGACTTGTGTTTTTCCAAAACAAGGACCCCAAGAATGTTCCAGGCGACCAAACCTCAGCTCAGGATAAACACTGTCTGCCGTAGAGTCCGCAGGAAGTTTCTCCTATGCAGGCGGAGAATTTGATTGTAATTTTCTTTCTCCAGACAGAACCACAGACTGAAATTTTTAGGTCTTTAAGTTTAGGATATTATGCATTATAATGTTTCATCAATAAATTCAAGTAAGTTTTTAAAACAGAATAAATAAAACACAAAAGCTAATTCACTATGAAAGACTTAGGTTAAATCAAAGCGTAAATATTTTCTTAGAATAATTTTGATGAAATGATCATTTTTCTCCACCCACAAAATCATGAATCATTAGCACTATCTACACCCAGGCCACACCACACACACACACATCACACCCTGCACACACCACCTATAGACACACACACACATCACACCCTGCACACACCACCTACACACATACACACACACACACACACACACACACGCCACCTACACACACTCCACCTACACACACACCACACCATGCACATTCCACCTACACACACACCACCTACACACACTCCACGCCATGCACACTTCACCTATACCCACTCCACCTACACACACATCACGCCGTGCACGCGCCACCTACACACACGCCAGGTCGTACATGCCACCTACACACACATCGGGTCACACATATGCCACCCACACAAACGCCACACTATGCACACACCACCTACACACATGCCAGGCCACGCACACACAACCCACACACACTACATCATGCACACGCCACCTACACACACACCACCCACCCACACGCCACCCTGGTACACACATGCAGGCCTAGGCTCCTGCCATATGCTGTAGATCTTAAGGGAACAGTCTCCCAGCCCCAGGAAAATGGCTGTATCCAGACAGCACTTCCAGAAAATTCCTCAGCAGGTAGCAGGCACGGTCTTAGTGTGGGGCAGGGCCAGATGAGGAATGTGTGTCTGATTCTGCAGGAGGGCTGGCGTCACTACAGTTCAGCACCTTCCAGCACAACACAGGCTGGGAAGCCTGGCACCAAACCCCTGCCTTCCGTGCAGTATAGATTTCGTCCTCAAGGTCTCCTCCCACAGGAGACTCATGTCCAAAGTCACATCAGCCAGGGGAAGGGGCAGCAGGACCGTCTGAAGCCCACAGTTCCGAAAGTGGCTCTCCCATCCTGGGACAGCACTTAGAATGCTGTGGTCCCAGGAACGAGAATCATGGTGGTGACTCTAAGTCCACAGACGGCGCATAAGGAGTGGCAGCCGTGGGCTCAGCACCAGGTCACCTTGCCAAGCTCCACTCCACAGTCACAGAGTGAAGGAGCCTGCGCCCTGCACCTCCCCACTTCTCAGTGCCGTCACGTTCTCTGGGTGGCACCGATCTCTGCTTCACACCCAGGGGGCCTCTGTTACCTGCAGCTAAGCCAAACTGCTGCCCCAGAAGAGGGTATAGGTGAAGAGCTCTCAGGGCCCCCATGAGGGCTCAGCCACTGAGTTGAGAGTGGGGGAGGAGGATACTGGGAACCCGTGGCCCACATGGAGATACAGCCACGTCAGCGTCACCTGGATGTGCCTGTCAGTAAAGGTCTGCTGACAGCACAGCACATCTGGGAAAAGAAAAGGAAGGCTCAGCACCTGAACCCTCGGCTCACTCGTGGATGACAAAGTGGCCTTTGTCAGCTATGATGGCTCTACATTCTGTCCCCAGCCACATTGCACCCCAGTGCAGGCTTGAATTCACAGCATGCCCTGGCGTCCACCATGGATGCTGGATGGATTATTGACTGGGAAAAGGGCAGCCCTGGTAACGGGGTTGGTGACATTTGGTAGCACTGACGTAAGTTCAGTCACTCAAAACACAAACTAGCATGGCTGCCCCAGCTGGTGATGCCAGCCCTGGCCTGCCTGGCTCCTGACCGATGGAGCACCTCCCCATGCCACTCACCTTGTCAAGATGTAATATGAAGGGACAGAAGATGGTGATGGGCTGAGTGGCCACAGGGGATCTCCAGGTGGATGAGGAGAGCGGTTAGGCATAAGGAACTCAGCGGCTTGGTTACTACACCACTCCCCCGCCCCAGGGTGTGAGGTCACCACTTAATCCAAAGGCCTTAAGTCATTACTAGAAGCCCCCTGTCACTGCCACCTCCAAAGCAGTGTCCTTCAAATAGACACACAGATCCTACGCCTGAAGTGACGGCTTCAGGCAAGGGAACCATCCATGATGTTTTCCTGAGTCCATGAAACAGGCCATTTAATTTCACACAGTGACATTTCAACAAGCACGAGGGCACCTCAACCAAACAGGCAGCATGGCAGGGCCTATGGCAGACGTCAGCGTCACCGAGAGGGCACAGGTGCAGGGCGAACAGCCACACCTCAGGACAGAAGGTTCCAGGAGGTGAGATGGGCAGCCTGAGGCGCCGCACACAGCACAGTCATCGACACTGCATCTGGAAAGGAATCATGAAATAAAATGCAAAGCAACAGAACTGGACTAACCAGATTTAAATTTCATAAAGAAAAAGTTAGGCCAAACACCAAAAGATATTTCCTCAGAAACTGCTGCACATAATCCCGGCCCCAGGAGCGTCCCAGCTCAACTCTAATGAGGCCAAACTAAGCATTGGTCAAATATTTTGAACAAAAGGCAAACAGAATAGATGCAGTGATAATACCAGTTGGGATTACTGAGATCTGAAAACATCTGATATGGAAAACACTTTTGTATTTGGGGAAGAGGAGACTCCATTAGTTAAGGGGATATGTCGTGGTTTTTGATCCAGCTGAAATCTGGGGAAATAACAGAACTTTCTGTGTGCATGAAAGCAGCCCCAAGGGAAACACCATCTCTTGGCAAGGATTCCGCACTGCGGAAAAACGTCCATGCCCTGGAAGAGACACAACTCTGACAGGCGAAAGGTCACAGGCTGCCTGAGCAGAAAAGGTTTGCTGGGTCTTCCCAAGGATGTGTGCGCCCTCTCCCAGAACGGACTCTGCAGAACACTCACTTGTGCACTTCTCCATTGTTCTTCTTTACTTGGATGTTGTTGGGAATCTCAAAAATAAAAACCACTGTTTTCCTAGGCAAATCCGCCACTCTCCCACGCTCGTGAGTGGGAGCCGACACCCGGCCGGACCCTCGCCTGTTTAGGTGTAAATACGCGGGGCGTGTGGCCAGCTCCCCCTTTCCTGTTCATTACTGTCATGGATTTGAAAAGAAAAAAGCAGGGGTCATTTATTAGAGGTTATTTTTCATGCAAAACACACCATGTTAGCTGTCATTCAAGAGAGTTCAGTCTACGCCCTCGCTCATATACTAACAGGGCTTCAGGTCATGACTTTTTATGGCATTTGGAATTCCAGAACCTCTGATTAGTGCGATATTTACATATCCTTCAGTAAAAATGTTCCTCCCTGGAAACGCATGAAGTGCTGTAAATTTGTTTGGCCTTTCGTCTAGACGATACATGAACTCCGAATTCAAAGCAGGGTGCATTAAACTGTATTACTTTGGTGATGGCGTTTCCCTTAGGGGGACTGCAGTTAACCCTTTAGAGATGAACCAGCCTTTCAAACATCAACAGAGAGAGGTCTTTTCAATAAAATTAATAGTCGCCACTTACTTCAACTGCCTTGACCATCTGATCCCATTTATATGTTTCTGTAGAAGAGGCACATTCATGTCTAAATCAGCCTTGATTTAATGGCCTCAGTAGGGTTTGAAATGGGGAAAATTTACTGGAAGTTTTAAGAACATTGTTAAATTACTGCTTCATCTAAGAGGAAGAGATCACCGATCAGGGGCCTTCTGCTCTCCAGTAACAAGGGAGCCTCTTTGTTCACATTATGTGGTCAGTATGTGCCTCCCTTTCTTCACCTGCCAAACTTCATTGTTCCGCCAGCTGAGACTCCTTATTCCATCTGCCCCTGACTTAGCAACTTAGCCAATGTGTAGACCGTTGACAACCACCATACTTTGATGTTAACCATGGCCCAACTACCTCTCAACTCACCCTTACTTTACTAAGGGTGTTTTGGGGTTTTTTTAATCAAGAAAAGATGTTCATGAGTTATGGCAGAGGATTGCCAGGAAACTGTATTCTTTTTTTTTTTTTTAATTGTTAAATCATAGCTGTGTACATTAGTGCAATCGCCTGTACCCGTTCTAACATGCACCATAAATGTGGCCCCACCCATTACCCTCTCTCCACCCTAACCTCCCCCCTCCCTTCCCCTTCCTTGGTCCTTTCCCCAAAGTCTTGTGGTATAGTTGGGTTATAGCCTTCATGTGAAAGCTATAATTTAGCTTCATAAAGGGCTGAGTTCATTGGATACTTTTTCTTCCATTCCTGAGATACTTTGCTAAGGAGAATATGTTCCAGCTCCATCCATGTAAACATGAAAGAGGTAAAGTCTCCATCTTTCTTTAAGGCTGCATAGTATTCCATGGTATACATGTACCACAA